>JAUELO010000080.1:2008243-2021315 GCA_032357855.1 Amphibolips quercusostensackenii | reverse complement strand
CTTACAAGCAACCCAGATTGAGATATTTTATTATATATATACAATACAATATATTAATTAAATATATACACATACATAACAACATATAGATATATAAATTTTCGTCTGACTAAAGTGTTAAGATTCATAATTACCAAAAATAATCAAGTTAGTTATTAAAATTGAAATTATTTAAATTGTTAAAATAAAATATTATAAGATTTTGTGACAAATACATGAAATTTAATGTTTCGCGTTTAGTAAAATAGAATCGTTTTCTTCGACGACCATTTTGATTACAAAGAAAAATAGTTGAATTTTCATCAAAGAAAGATTCCTGTTGACTTTTCAAGATCAAAATATGAATGCTTAAACAAAAAATAAGTTTCTACGAACAAAATAAAATTTTTAACCAAAAAGATGAATTTTTATTCAAAAAGGACAATTTTTTTGTTGTTGAACTATCATCCAGAAAAGATTTCAGTTCATTTCACAACATAAGGATATAAATTTCAAACAAAAAGTAAATTTTCTACAAAATAGTTCAATTTTCAGCAAAACAGTAGAATTTCCAACTAAAAGTATGACTTCTTAGCAAAATAGTTTAATTTTTAACCAAACAGTTGCATTTTCATCCAAGAAGGATGAAATTTCTTTCAAAACAGATTAATTTTTAATTAAAAAAATAAAATTTTCAACAAAATAGTTGCATTTTCATCCAGAAAAGATATCAGTTCTCTTTCCAACACTAAAGTATTAAATTTAACCAAAAAGTAAATTTTTTTACGAAATAGTTAAATTTTCAACAAAACAGCCGAATTTTCAACCGATTGTATGACTTTTTAAAATTGTTTAATGTTAAACCAAACAGTTGCATTTTTAGCCAAGAAAGATGTAATTTCTGCGAAAGCAGGTGAATTTTGAAATCAGAAAGACAAGTTTTCAAAAAAGAGTTGAATTTTCAACTGAACAGTTGCATTTTTATTCAAGAAAGATCAACTTTTTTCCAAAACAAATAAATTTTTTAAAAATCTTCAAAAAATGAGGTAAATTTTTATCCAAAGAAGATTCCAGTTCACTTTCCAACACCAAAATAAGAATTGTAAACAATAAGTTAATTTTCTACTGAATAGTCGAATTTTTAACCAAGAAGAATGACTTTTTAACAAAATTGTTAAATTTTCAATCAAACAGTTGCATTTTTGTAAAAGAAACATGAAATATTTCTACTAAAAAAATGATTTTTAAAATTAAAAAGACATATTTTCAGAAAGAATATTTTTCATCCAAAAAAGATTTCATTTGACTTATCATGAACAAAATATTAATTTTAAACAAAGGGTCAATGTTCTTCGAAAAGAGTAAAGTTTTTAACCCATAAAGACAAATTTTTAACAAAACAGTTGAATTTGCAAAAAAATGTATGTCTTTTCAAGAGAATTGTTAAATTTTCAACCAAATAATAAAATTTATAACTAAAAAGATAATCTTCAGGGGAAAGTTTTTGTGAATTTTTAAAAATTTACGTACATGAGTGAAGGACCCTCTCCCCCTATGGTAAAAAATCGTAACAAAATGTCTTGACCCCTCCCCTCCATGAGCTGTTACGCAATTTAAGTACGGTCCCCAGATAGATATAGATAGATAGATACATACAGGTGAAGCTAATAAAAGCGTGTTCAATAAATAAAAATGAACCTTCCTATGAACATAGTAACTCCAGCGCTTCCTCCGCTAAGAAATATTCAACATGATATTTTCTGTGCAAGAATGATTTTTTCATAAATGTAATTATTGAACTACACTCCCATCAGAAAACTGCACGTATGGAGACATCAAACGGCTTCCTATCTTCATTTTTTCATGAAATAAAGTATATGTAAATAAATCCCCGTAGGAAGTAAATTATTGAATATTTCAGAATTTAAAAAATTGTATTTCATTAAAGAATGCTAAAAGAATATTTGAGAATTTTTTCAGATTTTTACTAACGTCGACCTCATTCTGGCAACAGGTGAAAGTCGACGCTTGAAAAAGGAGGCCAAAACCTCTGTTATTGGGATGTTCTGCCCTCAAATTATCGACAAAAAATTGTTAGGATGAAAATGTCCACTTCTTTTAATTCGGAATTTTACTTAAATCTGCTTAAAGATTATGCTTTCTGTTTCGCGCGATGTTATTATAGTAAAAGATAATTTTCAAACACTTTTGAAGTTCTTTTCGCAGATATAAAATATGAAAAAATGCACTTTGAAATAATTAAAAATGACAGATAGCTAAAGCTTACACTAAGTAAAAAGATTCTTTGATTTAAAGACAATTTATTTGAATCAAAGATATTCATTGGCACTCACTCAAAGTTTATTTGGTTCAAAAAGAAATGTTTTTTGTTTTGTTTTAATGAACATTTTTCTTTAATTTAAAATAATTTTATTTATCATGAAGTTATTTTCGGTTAAATGGAAAAATTATGATAAAGAAACAGTTTCTTTAATTCAAGACAAACGTTTTTTTGTGTGCATTTCATTTTTACTCCACTCCCCTCTGTACATTTACAAAAATATATTTTCCAATCTTGAAAGTGTAACTCGCAATGAATCCTCTCCTCTTCAATAATGCTGTCTAACTAAGCACCTTATCTTTTTTGTTAAGCTTCAGTCCACGTTTTATGTTTCGTGTTACTAATTTTTTATAATTTTCTTTATAAACTTTGTTTAATTTGAATTTGAATTTCGCGGTCACGTATGCAAGTTTGCTAGCGCCGCCTAGTGAGAGCCAAACGCTCATACTTGAATTTCAATATTGCTTGAAATCTTGAATGTGATTTCCTGTGTGCTGTGCTGTGGTGGGGCATCATTTCTGAAATAAACTTTTAAGGAAATCACAAAATTGGCTTTTTGTAATGATAAAAAAGTGATAATAACAATGTCAGGGGCACTAGGATTAGAACAATTTGTAAATGACGTTCGGACGCTCTCGGCAGACGGTACGAAATCCTTATATTAATCATATTTTTCCTCAAATTGCTAACATAACCTAAAAATCAGTGCAAAATTTCCAAAAACTTAATAAAGTTCCTTGGTTAAAAAAAGGATTAATATTCATTTAACAATTTTATGTCTTGTTCTTAAATCTTGTAAGTAAATAGAATTGTTTAAAAAATTTTATTGATAAGAATTTTTTTTTATGAATATTTTTCATCGCTTGACTTTAAAGTTGTTAATATGTGATGTACTTTTTAATTTGTTTAATTGCAGATTTTTTTATAGAATATAAATAAGTAGATCTAAATTTCAAATAAATTGGAAATCGGTCGTAAGTTTAATTTTTATTTACAGAGCATTTGAAATTTGTATGCAATCCACTTTGTAAAATTGGATCATTTGTTTTGAGTTTTGTTCGCATACTTATTTATTCATTTTTATCAAACAATCTATCGTATTTTTCAATCTGGAATTAAAAAATACTGTAAATGTCAAAATAATTTCAGAAGTAACTATAATAAACGTTTTCTAATACTATTAGAATACAAAATTATAAATTAAATTGTTTTAGTACAGAACTAGATAACCAACATTTTTTACGAGAATGGGCTTTTTGCATAATAAATTCTTGAAAAAATTAAATACATTTTATGCTAAAAGGATTTCTTTAAAAGCTCATTTTTAATACAGTGATAAAAAGATTGGTAATTCAAAACCAGATAACTGACTGTACTTATCTCTCATTTTTTTTTTTTTTTTTGAATTTTTTAACCTATTAGCTTCTTTTAAAACTTTTCCTGGCTAGCTTTCTCTTTATTAAAGGTTTTAAATGCATCAATATAACAAAATACTTCTTTTTTCAAAGAAAAGGCCCTTGAATAAAACTATTTGACACTTTTGTCAGCACCAAAGACCAATCAAATTGCAACCTGAAATCTTAAATCTACATTTTCTACATAAAGACAATTTTATAAGGTTTTTTTCATTTAACTTTTTCCTTGCAATCAGAAACAATATTTCTTATAATTATTATCGTTCATTTATAAAGAAACATATACTTTTCGTCTTTTTATAGAACTTTCAACGAAAAATCGTCTGTCACAGTGCGACACCGTCACACTAAATATTTACTTCCCCAGAACAGAATAATTTTTTTTATGACAAATTTTTTATTCTTATTCAGCCTTCCCATATCTCGGTAGTAACTTTTCATTATTTTTGAAAATTGAAAAATAGATTTTTTCTCGATATCAAAAGACGATTTTTAAAACCCATGAAATTTGAACCTCAGAATTCTTGAATGATTTACTCGGAATTGGTTATCTTCTTCTAATGAAACTCATTTGAAATAGTAAATTTCCACATTTTAATTCTTTAAACTAAATAATATTTTTGGATAATAAGTTTTCAGCCTTATTTCAAAAACTGCAACCCTTTAATGGATATCTAATCTTTTTACCGCACGCTTTAAAGTTCTTTACTTTAAAGCTACTTTTGAACAAACGAGGCAATTTTTTATCCTTTTTTTCTAATTCTACAGAGTTCTAATTATAGTTTTTTAAATGTGCGTGTACTTCTTTCCAGGCAATTTCCAGGAGTTAGCCAGTCGTATAACAGCTTTCGTGCATGCCCTCACTAGAAACAGCCAGCATCTCGATAACGTTTTGGAGACTTTGGATCTGAAACAACATTCCGTGGGGATTTTGGCAGTTATCGTCGCAAAGCTAACTAATCTAGCTTCAACTGATTCGCCGAGTATAGTTGCTTTTAAAGTTTTCGTGACACAGATTCAAGAATTCATCGATGGCTGCGACGGAGATCAAGTTCGATACGCACCATTTACATGTAATTATTTTCTATTAATGCAATTGTTCTTTAACAATCTATGCTAGCTGCACCGATTTAAAAGCTTTTTTTTAGGTATACTTAGCATTAAACTTTTAGAAGAACTGCGGTTGGCAATTTGTTAATTTTTTTCATATAGCAACAATATATGAACAAATAAAGTAATGAAATTGGCTATTTCAGCTTTGTGAGTTATTATCTGAAGAAAAAATACAAAAAGAAACTCACTATTAGCTGGAACTATTGCATCCGCGCTCATAAAACAGAAATAATTATGATAATATCAAACTTAATTATTAAAAACAATTTTTTATGCAAAAATCTTTACCAATGTTTTTTTTCTCATAGAAAAAATTGTTTGTTTCTCGATGATTGCCAAGATTTTTCATAACAGTCATAATTATTACGAAAAATTAGCGTAAGTTAACATTTATCGTTTTTATAAACGTTTTTTCAGACAAAAACTTATTTTTGCGTACAAAAGAGACGTTTTTCAATGAAATTGTCCGCCAATAAACTAACAGTGATTTGAAAACTGGATATGAGACACTAGATAAAAATTTTCATAATTGTGATAACAATTGATATAAAAAATGTGACATAGGTCCCTTTTTGGTCCCGCGTGCTTTTTTTATGTGCCGGTGTAGTTAAACCTTTTATATAATTTTAAATCCTATTCAAATGTTGTTTCAGTCTATAGTATACCATTTTTAACCCATTGAATTTGAAATTTTTTAATTGAACAAACAGATTGTTTAAATTTAGCAATATTTGACTGTTTATTTTAAATAAGTGAATAAAATCATATATTCAAAAGTAAACAATACGAAGCTGAATTGTTTTAGATAGAAAGCCTTGAATCTTTAACATTTTTGATTGCTAAATTTAAATTTTGAGCATTACAATTTTAATTGTTCCATTAAAAAAAATTTTAAGTGTGAGTGAAAGTGTTAACAATTGATTTATAAGTAACAATTGAAGATTGATAATTTTTAAAAATCGAGTTTTAATTTATATTTTTGAAGATTTCAAAAAAAAAAGTGTAGAAGGTTCTTAAATATTTTAAAGAGTTTCAAGAAAATAAAAAAATTTCTAAAATTCATAAGAAAATTTAAAGTGATTTTTTATTTTGAAAAATTAATTTAAAGAGAATATTTAAAAAGATTTCAAAAGATTTCCAATTTGTTAGAAAAGATTCTGAAAGATTCTAAGGCTATTTTTTTAATATTCATGATTTTTTTTTAATTTTAGGAAAAATTTGAATCATTTACAAATATATTTAAAAATTTTGACAAATTATCAAAAAAATATTTTAAACAAAATTTAGATTTTTTAAGATTTCGAAATAAAATTTTGAAACATTTTAAGGATTTTGAAAGGTTTCAAAACAATAAAAGATTATTTTAAGATTCCTACAAAAATTTTAATGCTTTTTTATTTTATATGTAGAAAATAACAACTGAAGAATTATTAATTTGAAACGACTTTGAATAATTAAACTCCTAATTTAAAGCATTAAAAATGGTAGCGTGGATTTATATTTTTTAATAACAGTTTTTATTAAAACTTTGAAATTAAAAATTTCGCAGTTTAACGGCATATAATTTAAATTGTTCAATTGAAAAATGTTAACCCCTTAGGGCATGGTGCCATACATGTATGGTACGTTTTTGACCTCGTTTTAAAATATTTTTATACACTTTAACTAATTACAAGAATATAAAGCAAGTTTAAAGGTATTATGTAACTTAATTAGATATTAAGAAACCTTGAAAACATATCGTCTTATAACGGAATCGATTTTATGAATAAACAAATTGAAAAAATTTAGCCTTTTTGTACACTAAATGTAATTGTGACCAATTAACGATACTTATTTAGTTGAAAATAACGTATAAGGGATTTTTTAGGGTCGCTGATTACGAATCTGAAGTTAAAATTATAAAATTCAAAAAAGCGGATTCAATTTGGCGAATAAAAAATTACAAAATTAGTCCTGTAGCTTTAAAATTGGTTTTCGGGTTTTTTGGGCCACTGATTACGGATCTGAAGTCAAAATGAAAAATGGCGGATCCAAAACGGCTAAAAAAATAAAAAATAAGTATTGTATTCGTGATTTTGAATTTTGTAATTTTGACTTCAGATTCGTAATCAGGATCCCAACCCCTGAGGACCCATTTTGAAGCCTCGGTATCAATTTTTAAGTTTTTTAGCCGCCGTATTGAATCCGCCATTTTGAATTTTTGATTTCAGATTCGTCATCATCGATTCACAAAACCCGCGACAAACCATTTTGAAGCCATGGGACTTATTTTAACATTTTTTGTCCGCTACATTAGATCCACCATTTTTAATTTTGCAATTTTTACTTCAGATTCGTAATCAGCGACTTCAAAAACCTTCTGTGCATAAAGTTTTGAACAATTCGTGTGTAAGACAAAATGTAAACTTTAAAATTTCATTTTATACGTGTAAATTATTAAGCGTTTGAATTAAAATTTTCTGAATTAAACGTTTTTAATCTTGAATAGTTAAAGTTTAAAATTTAAAATAATTCCACTTTGAGTGCTTTAATTTGTAGTTCAGTTTTGATTACTTCAGGTTAAAAAAATTTCAGGTTTAAGAGTTCAAATTTTTTATTTTCAATGACCGCGAACAATTTTTACAAACCGGGAAATGACCGGTTATTTTCCTGAATTAAAGTGATCACACTGAATCTCGTAAAAAAAGCTCATCTATTATAGATGATACAATTTAATGATTAATTCAATAATTTGTTACTTTCATTTATTACAGATTCAGAGCTGTGCCACATACTTAAGAGTTTGCTCATCGATTTTCAAATTCCGTTGTGTGGCATAGAAATATTGTGCCGAGCGATACGTAAGATTCAAGCAAGTGAGAGCCAGTTAACACCGATTCACGCTGATCTCTGCCAGCTTTGCCTTATATCGAAATGCTTCAAGCCAGCTCTCGAATTTCTGGACGTCGATATTACGAATATTAGTTCCTCGTCGGATGAGGACACGAAGTATTTTTTATTGTACTATTACTACGGTGGGATGATATACACTGCTTTGAAAAACTACGACAGGGCCTTATACTTCTTTGAAGTTTCCGTTACGACTCCTGCGATGGCAGTGAGCCATATAATGCTCGAGGCTTACAAGAAGTACACTCTTGTCTCCTTAATATTGAACGGGAAGGTCGTTTTCTTACCTAGATTCACGAACTCAGCAGCACGCCTTATGAAACGATTAAGCCAGGCGTATCAGGAATTAGCGACTGCTTATGCCACGAATAGTTGTGATGAGGTTCAAGCGGTTATCACGAAGTTCGAAGAGCTCTTCACGAGAGACCACAACCTTGGATTGGTGAAGCAGGTCCTAGGTTCTTTGTATAAGAAGAATATTCAGAGGCTCACAAATACTTTCCTCACGCTTAGTTTGACAGATGTTGCTAGCAGAGTCAAGCTAGCTGGACCTGCAGATGCTGAGAAGCATATTTTGAACATGGTAGGTAAACATTCAATTCGAAAGAAACCCAGTCATCGCCAGGACCTCATTGATCGCCAGTTGGTAGATTTTTATGAAAAAAAAGAATAAACCTTTTAAAATGTTATGAAATTAAATTTTTAAGCGGTTCTCAACATTTATGAACACAGTGACTCGTATGACTTGGCAGAAAAATCGTAGAATCCTTACGCCATGATGTAAAAAAACTGGTCTCAGTTTTTCGGAAATAAGTAAGGAAATATATGTTTATTAATAAGTAGGATGGTATTACGTATTGAAAATGAATTGTTCTTTGTAAAGTTATATTTAAAATAACGTTTCAGTACCTATCTTACTACTTATTGGCTAGGCGATAATTGAGTTCTGAAAACAATGTTGGCCAGAGATTGCCATACTGAATTGGCGAATCATGGATGTGCATTTTTTGAAGTTTTGATAAGAAAAGATTGAAATTGCATTCTGGCAAGTTCTTTGCAGAACACTCATTTCCATGGTTAGAATTGTAAAAAAATAACTGTGTCAGAGCTGCTACAGAACCTGGAAAAATCTATGAATTTTAAAAAGACCCTGGGAATTTTTGTTGAAATTTTTTTTGAAGTTTTAATAATTATCTTAGTACTTTTCTGCTTGTTTTATAAATTCAGATTGATAGGAGTTGATTAAATTACGATTTGAATGAGCGCGGTAAGCGTATTATCTTCTACTTTTGTTCTATTAGATGTTAATCATTTTTTACTATACTAGCATTATCATTCACCTGCTACGCGTGCGTATAGTTTTTTTATTTGAGGGGAAAAACAATTTTTAATACTTAATAAAGATTTCGAATAACTATTTTTTAAATTTATTTGTTTATTGGTTTATGAGGTTATCTAAATGTAATTTTTCTAAGGTTTTTGAGAAAATTCAAAAAGATTTTTCAAGATATCAGAAATGTCAACAGAAACTTACAACAAGAATGTTAATTTTCAGCTACAAAAGATTTTTATTTTAAATAAAAAAGACTGAAATTAATCCAAAAAAGACCAATTTTAAATAAAATAGTTGAAAATTCAACTAAAACAGAATAATTTTCAACGAAACAGTTGCATTTTTAACCAAAAAAGGTGAAATTTCTACCAAAAGAATTGAATTTTCAACAGAATAGTTACATTCACATCCCAAGAGATCAATTTTTAACTAAAATGATAAATGTTTAACAAAAAAAGTTTATTTTCAACAAAGTAGTTCAACTTTCAATCAAATAGTTTAATTTTCAACCAAAAACATGAATTCTGAATAAAAAATTTAATATTTCATATTGAAACTAGAAAAGATTTTAATTTCAAATAAAAGAATGGAATTGATTTAAAAAAGGCAAATTTTTAACAAAATAGTTGAAAGTTTAACCAAAACAGAATAATTTTCAACGAAACAGTTGCATTTTTAACCAAAAAAGATGAAATGCCTACCAAAAGAGTTGAATTTTGAACAGAATAGTTACATTCACATCCAAAGAGATAAATTGTTAACTAAAATAATGAATGTTCAACAAAGTAGTTCAACTTTTAATCAATTAGTTACATTTTCAACCAAAAACATGGATTCTGAATAAAAAGTTTAATATTTTATATTGAAACTACAAAAGATTTTAATTTTAAATAAAAGAGTGGAGTTGATGTAAAAAAGACGAATTTTCACCAAAATACTTGAATCTTCGACCAAAATAGAATAATTTGCAACCAAAAATATTACATTTCTGCCAAAAGAGTTGAATTTTCAAACATCTTTAAAAATAACTCAATTATTCCTAAAATTTAGAAAAATCTTTCAAAATAAAAAAAAAAATCCGGAAATCTTGCAGATTTTTTTCGAAATTAAGAATCTTTTAAAGTCTTTAAAATTACATTTTTAAAAATAAAAAATCATTAAAAGTTTTGACAGGAATCTTAAGAAAAGTTTTTTATTTTTGGCTAGGTTTGTTTCTCACTCGACCTCCCCCGCTAAGCTGTTACCTAACTTAAGTAAGGTCCTAATCTAAGATGCCAGACTGTCGAAGATAAAAATTTTATTTAAAAAATATAAACAAGTATTTATCGAAGAACACAAGTGCATATTAATCATAAATAATTAAAGAATTTTTAATAATGTTAATTACTTTTCACCCTAACTTGTCTTACAGTTTTATAAAAATTTTCAGAGTTAACCAAGACTGGGCGTTTTACCTTAATTATTGAATTAACGAAAGATCTTATTCCTTTGATACTTTTTTTCAGATTGAAGACGGGGAGATCTTCGCGACAATCAACCAAAAGGACGGCATGGTCATCTTCCACGACGATCCTGAAAAATATAACTCGCCCAGGATGTTAGCGAAGTTAGAAAAGGAAATGGCCACTTGTGTAGAGTTAGGCCGAAAAGTTCTCGACATGGAAGAGGAAGTAATAGTCTCGCCTCAATATGTTCGAAAAGCCTGTGGACAAAATGATCAAGACGATCAGGCCGCTTGCGCACCCCCAATTAATGTTACGAATGCGCAAAGCCAGCACAAACACAACACCTACTCTATGTAATATATACACATATGCTATTCAAAAAGAAGCCAGGAAAAGGATTTTATTCAAAACTCTCTTAAGAAACAAAGCAATTTTTAGATTCATCGCAAATTAAAATTATATTACTTTTCCAATCTTAATTTTACTCTCGTTTTCACTTAATAATTACGTTCGATTTTCTAATTTATCTATTTTTCATATGTTTTTTCATCCTTATACGTTATATTTTGTAAATATTTCCAAATTCATTTCAATTAAGGAACTATTTTAGGGAATACTCGCATCTGAAGCAGGCTTTTTATTAGAATTGTGATATTTAATTCAAGTTTTCATAAATTAAAGAGAAACAGTCGTAATTTGTTATAAACACTAGAATTATTACAGCGAGATTTGTATTGATAAACTCTTGGGGAAAAAGATGATTTTAGTGCATTATATAAGTGGAACCTGCTTTTTTATAACATGCATAATGGAACCACTTAAATCCAAGAACTGAAAACTAAATACCTTTATTACATGAAGAGTTGCAATTGTGTGCTTCACCTTCAAATACAAATCGGGAGGACTTTTGTAACATTACTTTAATAAAAGTTATTGTGGTAAAATAACGTTATTCAAGATAATTATAATTAATTTTCCTCATAGACAAATTTCAGAAAATGAAAGGCCCTAGGATATCATTCTTTTCCATTTTACTTAAAAAGCAACTATGTAATATTTGATCCCGATAACAAAAATATTTCTGAGGAATCCTGCCAAAATTTCCCGGAAACACGAAAAAGTTTTTCCTGATTCAATTCAAAATTTTCGTTGTTTTGACGAATTGCTTCAATGAAAGTTTTAGATCGTCATGAAATATATCTTTTTTGTTGTAATAATTTTTTCATTAAACCAATCCTTTTAGAGAAAAATTGGAAAAGGGGTAAAAGTTTAAAAAAAATGTTGATAATTTACAAAATCAGTGCGCATTTTGAATTGTACTTACTAGTGGACTTCATGAAAAATATAAATCGCCATTTTGACCTTTAAAAACGTTTGCAAAAAACTTTAAAAATTTGTACAGGAAAGTAGAACTTTGAATATTATTTAGCCGAATTTGGTGTATTTTTGTACTTTGTTGCAAGCTCTGTCGTGTATTGTTGACCTTTATGGAAGTTGTAATATTTAATGAGAAAGCATCTGAATTTACCTTTTAATAATATTTGAAATTTTGCTAGGAATTTAGCGAAAATTGATTGATTCTCTAAAAAACTTTTAAAATTGGTAGACCTTGCCAGGCCCATACATTTAGACTCGGCCTTTAAAATGTTGTATTCTCTATTGAAACCTTTCAAAATTCTTAAAAATCTCTTTTTAAAATCTTACAAAATCTACATTAAAAAAAGTTGAGATCTTTACAAGTTTTAAATTATTTTTGAATTATACTCACTCGAAATATTTCTAAAATTTTTCAATCTTGTATTCTCTACATTTTTATTTGAAATTTTAGAAAACGTTTTGAAATCTTTTTCAGTTTTTTCTTAGAATAAAAAAATTAAATTATTTAAAATCTAAACTTATTTAATTTAAAAAATTTGAAAATCTATAAAAATTTATTAATATTTTTAATTATTCTCTTCATATTAATTTTTCGAAATAAAAAATCATTAAAAATTTTCCCAGAAATACAAAGAAAATTTTTTTTATTCACTTGAGACCTTTCAAAATTGTTAAAAAGCTTTTTTTTCGAAATCTTACAAAAAATCTACATAGAAAATTTTTTTTTCATATTTACAAGTTTAAAAATATTTTTGAATTAATCTTACTCGAATAAAAAAAATTTTAATCTTGCAAAATTGCAATATTTTTCTTTAAAATCGTCTGCATTTTTATTTGAAATTTTAGAAAACGTTTTGAATTCTTTTTCAATTTTCTCTTAGAATTCAAAAATTAAATTATTTAATTAAAAAATTGTAAATAGCTTCAGAAATGATTTGAAATATTTTTAATCATTCTCTTCAAATTAATTTTTTAAAATGAAAAAATCATTTTACAATTTCCCAGGAATATGCAGAAACATTTTTTATTCACTTGGAACCTTTCAAAATTCTTAAACAGCTTTATTTTTTCGAAATATTAAAAAATTTACATTTGAAAAATGGTCATATTTACAAGTTTTAAACTATTTTTGAATTAACCTTACTCGAATTCAAACAAATTTTAATCTTGCAAAATT
>JAUELO010000080.1:1993264-2003969 GCA_032357855.1 Amphibolips quercusostensackenii | reverse complement strand
TATTTTTAACATTTTGAGGCATTTCACTAATTTCAATGGGTTTCTACCGACTTCAACAGATTTCGAAGCCTTAAATGGATTGAAAAATATTTCTAAAGTTATCAAGGGTTTTCAAGAGGTTCCAAAAGGTTTTCATATAGATTTCAATTGACAAACAAAAAAAAATATATATATATATGTATGAATTTTCATTAAAAAAAAAGATTTTAAGCAAAAAGCAAAATTTCTACGAAATAGTTGAATTTTCTAACAAAAAGGATGATTTGTTAAAAAAATTGTAGAACCTCCAACCATACAATAAAATTTACACTGCGAAAAAAAATAAATTGAAGGCAAATAAATGACTAACAAGAATTTTATATCAGGGTTGCTCCAAAACTTCATGTTGAAAATTCCCTAATTTTTCTCTGACCATTAATATTCAAAGTCTAGAATCTTAATCTTGTAATATTTCAACATTGTAGAATCTTTTATAAGCGGAATTAAACAATTACAATTTCAAAGTTTCAAATTTATTATCTTTGACAGTTATTTAAGAATTATAAAAATTTCGTGACTTTTGCAAGATTTTCTGTACTTTCTATACAATTAAGACAATTATTTGTTTCATTTGCGCATTTCCAAAAATTACGTATATGAATGAAGGATCCCACCCACTTCTCTAACAAATTGTAACCAAATCTCGTGACCGCTTCTCCCACTTTAGCTCTATTTGTACCGAAAAAATCCGGTCATTTGTACCGAAATTTCAGTACCCGTAGTCATAGCCTTATTAATTTTACTATAAAATAATATTTATTAAATAAGCCTAATTAAATTTCGGGTTAAAAGATATCTGATAAAAATGACGTAAATGTGAAGGATGTGAAGATATTACTTACTTGACTTATTTCGTTTAGAGGTTAAGCGATGATTGGTTGGAATTAAATCTATTATTCCCTTATTTTTACTCCTTTTCTTGGAATTTCCTGGAAAGTGAATTAAAAATATATTTTTCAGATCGAACACACATGAATAACTGACGTGATAATTTTTTACTATAATTTTCAACTTTTCAATGTGTCAAGTTTCCTGCAAAGGGTGCTCATGTAACCTAAAAATCGAACTTTACCTTGTTTTATTTCTTGTTTGTACTCCAATAATTCCAGACTTTTATGTACGAGAGAATTAGACATTTCTTACGTTATAAAAACGCGTTTTTATGTTTTTTTTTCCAGTTGTAAAACAGAGTAAAAGCGTAAAACACATGGATATTGTTTGTACACACGTTTTGCACTATCAAGTCCAATTGAGTCCAATTGAGTCCAATCAGCCCCGTGGTACTCTGAAATGAAAGTGTCGGAAATGTTGGCCAAGTCCGAGGGAGGCGCTGACTGTACTTTTAGGCCGAAAATTATTCAAATGAATGGGGAAAGTTTCATAAATGTACAATTTTGTGCTTTTTTAATGATAAAAACGGACTTTCTCAATTTTTTTTTGCTTTAGGATTAAATTTTAAAGCTCTTAGACTGAAAATTTATCAAGGTTTTTTTTTATGTACGCGAATAATGGGGTACAAGTGTCTTGTTTTTGAATGAAATTCTGGTTACGCGAATTGACCCAAGAAAGTGCAAGTTTATACTGTACTAGATGACAAGAAAATAATAAAGATCTAGCAAAGAGCTATTTTGAGAGCTAATTTTTAATTAAAATCATGTAATTTGTGCAAAGTTGTGCAAATTTAAAAACAGTTTAAAGTCATTACAATTGTTTTAAAAAGATCGTAATCTTTCTTTTGTACTTTGAAAATAATTGAAAAAAAGTGTTGCATTATAAGAAATTTTTTTTTATTTCGGTAAGGCATATAGGGTAAAAATTTTGACGAAAATATGCAATTAAACATTTTTTTAATTCAAATTATTTGTAAGATGAATTTTCAATCAATATTAATAAAATAATTGATTAAAGTTGTTATTAAAATATTTGAAAACATTTTAAATTCATCATAATTGTTTTTAATAATCGTAATCTTTTTTGTTGACTTTGAAAATAATTGACAAAAAATGTTGCACTATTAGAAAAAAATTTAATTTCAACGAGATAATGAGTAAAAATGAGCAATTAAACTGTTTTTACGCAAATGATTGGTAACATGAATTTTCAATAATATTAATAAAACAATTTATTAAAGTTGTTATCAAAAAATTTGAAAATATTTTAAATTCATCACAATTGTTTTTAAAGATCGCAATCTTTTTATTGACTTTGAAAATAATTGACGAAAAATGTGTTGCACTAAAAAAAATTAAATTTTTTAACAAGATAATGCGTATGAATTTTATCGAAAATATACAATTAAACTTTTTTACCGCAAATTATTAGTAAAATGAATTTTCGATTAATACTAGTAAAATAATTGATTAAAGTTATTATCAAAAATGTTGAGAACTGTTTAAATTCATTACAATTGTTTTTAAAGATATTGTTCGCAAATACACTTTTTTATTCTACAACTTTATAAATATTTATTTATTCTCTTAATTCTATTCCTTTTAACATAAAGCGGTAGATACATTCGACATATTTGTAACAATAGATATTTTTTATAACATTATTAATTTTTATAAATGTCTCATAACGAAACAAAATAAATTATTTTCTAGCTTTAAAAAGAAATTAAATTGGTATGATTTGGTTCAATTAAGCGTATTTAAATTTTTAATAAACATTATGAATGCCAAAAAAATAAAAGTCAATTGAAGGTTATTATTTTTACAGTTTACAATATTTACCTATGTCAATACTAAAAAATTAATGTTCACTTTATAGAATTAATATGGGTACTCTGTGAAAAGTATATTTGTATTTAATCATCAAAATAATTCTTTTTACACTTTTCATCAGTACTTACTAATTTATTGGATATTTAGTATGCTAGAAAACATTTTTCCGATATAAATATATGCAAAAAACGTATTTAATTAATTAAAATAAATTAAGTTTGTATTTTTCAAATCTCATGACACATTTATTCTACAGGCCTTTATAGGAGAGCCACCCCCCTGGTGTAAACAAACGCGATAACATAACCTCAAATGTTTGAAGGTTTAAATCTTCTTTAAAATATTTCTTTTTTTATATTAAAAATATCAATTTCCGACGAATAACACTAACATGATCTAAATTTTTGAAAAATTTTAAATCTTGTTAAAATTATAATGATTATTGTTTTAAAATACCAGTTTATGGTGTAAAACACTAACGTGAATGAAAATTGTTAAAATTTGGGACTTTTCTATTGAAATAATAAATAATAATGATAAATGATAATTAAAATATAATGATAATTATTGAAATTCTTTAATTTCAAATAGTTAATTTTGTATAACATATTATTATTAATTATTAATATCATGATTCTTGGTAATTAATCTTTTTTAAATTTTAAGTAAAGTTTAGATTATTTTAATTTTTAACGTTCCGTAGTAGAATTTTTTTTTATTTTTATTGTATTACATTTTTTAAAGTTTTTTTTTTTGGATTAGTTTAAATTGAAAGGCTCATAATTAAACAAATTTCCGCTTTAAAAGGTAAAAATTACGGTAAATTTTGTGCAAAATAACCGATTTTCTTTAAAAACGTTGATATAACTCGAAATTGCTGAAGTTACCAATCTTGTTGGAACTATAATGATTTATATACCAATTTTATGTGAACAAACTTGGTAACATAACCTTAAATTGTTAAAACTTTTGAATCTACTTTAAAATATACATTTTTTAAGTTAAAAATAACACTTGTCGACGAAGAACACCATTCAAAATTGTCAAAGGATTTTAAATCTTGGTAAAATCTATAATGATTTTTGCTTAAAATAACCGATTTCCTGTTAAAAAAATTAGTATAACATGAAACTGTTCAAAAATGACAAATCTTGTTCGGACTATAATGATTTATACGATTTATACACTAATTTTGTATAAGAAACGCGATAAGATAACCTCGAATTATTCAAAGGTATGAATCTTCTTTAAATTTTATATATTTTTGAATTAAAAATATCAATTTCCGACGTTTTTTAAAAGGTTTGAATCTTCTTTGAAATACATATTTTTTAAAATTAAGAATACGAATTTCTGACAAATAACATTAACATAATCCAAAATAGTTGAAAAATTTTGTATCTTGTTTAAATCATGATTATTCTTTCAAAATACAAATTTATGGTGTAAAACGCTAACGTGAATGAAAATTGTTGAAAAAATTATGAACGTTTAAAATCAAACGATTTTTGTTCAAAGTAACAGATTTCATGTGAAAAACGTTAATATAACCCGAAACTGATGAAAACTGCAAATCTTGTTCCATCTATAATAATTTTTGTTTAAAAATACCAATTTTAAACTAACATGACCTAAAATTGTTACAGTTGTATATGTTCTATAAAAACTAATTTTTAAATTAAAATTATCAATTTCCTATGAAAAACACTAACCCGAACCCAAAATACATCAACATAACCTAAGGTTCTTAAAAAAATTAAAATATTTTTTCAAATATAACAATTTTTATCAAAAACGCCAGCACTTCCCGACGCATATGTAACCTAACAGGAAATTGCTTACAATTATTAATCTTCTTCAAAATCTTATGATTTTTGTTTAAAATAACCGATTTTCTGTGAGAAAAAAAACGTTAATGTAGCCTGAAACATTTTAAAAATTTGCAAATCTTGTTCAAACATTAATGATTTATGTTTCAAAATATTAATTTTGTGTAAATAAACGCTAATTTAACCTCAAATTGTTAAAAGTTTTGAATTTTCTTTCAGATATATTTTTTTAAAATTAAAAGTACCGCAAACCTGACTTGTTAAAAAAATGTGGTCCTTGAAATATAACAATTTGTTATTAAAAATACCCATTTCCGGTGAGAAACGCTAACATAACATATTATTGTTGAAATTGAAAATCTTGACGATTCTGGTTGTAAAATGCTAATTCCCGGTGAAAAAATTGACACTTCCTAAAATTTTTCTTAATGTTAAGTCTTCTTGGAAACTTTATGATTTTACATTAAAATTCCTAATTAAATTTTTATATAAAACGTCCGATATTTTCGAGAAATTTGTCAGAACCACTTTTTTAGATAGGAAAATAGTGAATAATAAATTATTTTTTAAATCGTACCGAGTGGTTGTAAGAATTCGCTTTCCACTAGGAGGTGGATTTGGTTTGAATCCTCCAACGCCAATTCCATCAATTCCCCAAATTGTTCTACCCAGCGTTCCGTTTTCAGTATTTTTATAATACGGTTGATGAATAACTCCAGCGACTGCTTTTTCTCCAATTGCTACACCCACTAAAACTGTAACATGTTCCACGAGTCCTTGTGTGTACTCTGAAGTTCCTGAAAAAAAAGAAAACTTGTGATTGCAAAATAATTTGATTATCTTCCGTTAAAAAAGTCACAAAATTTTGCATTAAAATAAAAGTGTTTTTTTAAATAACAAGAAATTAAAAGGCCATTCCCCATTTTTTAAAACAATCGACGCCTAATATGTATATAGTTTTGCGAGTTTATTATAAATAAATTTTTTTCAGCTTCCAGGGATTCAATTAATATGTTTAATTTAGAAAGTTTTGGCAAATTATATAAAAAGATATTCTTAAATATATTACCACCGATTAATGAAATAATTACATAACACTAAACATACAATTAATTATTTCTTGAATTTTTCCCTAAAGTCCACGATTTTGAATAATAATTCAAAAAGATTTTTAGTTTATCTTCTAATACTTGAAATTCAGTACATATTTAGGTAAAATTAATGTGAGTACTACTATATTAAATTTAATTTAAGCAGCTTAAAATTCCTCATTTTTTAAGTAAAAATACATTAACTATTTACCAAATAGTTGGAAATGTATTAGATAAATTTTCAGGTAAAAAATTAATTTTGCACACAACAAATTTCAACCAAAGTAATAAACCTTCAACTGAAAAAGACTTTCGGAACGAAAAAGCACAAAAGAGTTTAACTTTCAACCGAGCAGTTTTATTTTCAACCAAAAAGATGAATTTTCAATGTAAATGAATATTTGACTAGAATACTTGAATTTTGAACCAAAAAAATGTATTTTCAAACAAGAACATTTATTTTCTACTAAAAACATGATTTTTCAACCAAATATATGAATTTTGAACGAATTAGTAGAATTTTCAACTGCAGATGAAAAAATTGTAACCAAATACTTGAATTTTAAACTTAAAAAGCTAGTTAGATTTTCAGTTTCAAAAATTAATTTTCACCAAAAATGGTGAATTTTCAGCTAAAATTTTGAATATTTATCTGGATTAGTTAAATTGTCAACCAAAAAGATGAAATTTTAACCAAGAAGATTAATTTATACAAAAAAGACGAATTTTCAGCAAAAAAGATGAATTTTCAACTAGAAAAGATAAAATTTCTACCAACTGAAATAGTTAAATTTTAAACAAAAAAGATTAACTTTCAACCAAGAACACTAATGTCAACAAAAAAGACGAATTTTCAACTAAAAAATATAAATTTCAATTAAAAATTAGGTACTTAAATTTTTTATTAAAAAATTTTATGTTCAACCAAGCAGATTAATATTTAACTAAAATGATGGAATATTCAAATGAAATAGTTAGATTTTCAGTTTAAAAAAATAATTTAAAAAAAATTTAACAAAATAGTTAAAGCTTCAACTAGAACAATTAAATTTTCAGTACAAAAATTAATTTGAACCAAATATTAACGAATTTTCAACAAAATAACTCAGTGTTAAACTAAGTACATGAATTTTTAATTAAAATGATAAATCTTCAACCAAGAAAATTAATTTTTAACAAACGAGTTTAATTTTCAATCAAATAATTAAATTTTCATTGCAAAAAAGATAAATTCTGTTTGAAAAATGTATTAGTTGATATTTCAAGCAATGAATATTTTAAATTTTAATCAAAAACAGTTGAATTAAACAAAAGAAGGCGTTTCGACATGAGTTTAATTTGCAACTAAGAAAGATTTTTCAGTTAAGAGAGAGAAAAATCCAAATAAACTATTGAATTTTCAATCAAATATATGAATTTTCAACTAAAAACGATTAATTTTCAACCAAAAATAGAATGGTTCAATTTTCACTTTAAAAAATGAATTTTAAACAACAAATACTACTACAATACTACTTTCACAAATTAAGCACCATTGTTCTTCAATTTTATATTGCAAGTTAAACAAAAATTAAGCAAGCTCTCGAAAAATTTTCCTGACTTTAAAACAAAGTTCCTGACATTTTATTAAGCTTAATCATAAATTATTTCAGTTTAAAAGGTTTCATTATTTAAATTTTTCAATTTTGAGCATTTTAGATTTTAAACCGTTCAAACATTTTTTATTCGACATTGTTCAGTTATGAGAACTTTTAATTTAAAATTATTCAAGTTTAAACCCTTGTAAATTAATACATTTTGGTTAAACTTCAAACGCTTTTATCTTCATATTATCCACTTTTTTATTTAAAATTATACAAGTGAAAATTTGAAAACAAAATATATTTTAACGTTACACTAAAATTATTTAATTTTAAACACTTTAGAACTTTTAATTAAAACTAATTTAATTTCAAATAATTTAAGTTGAAAATTAATTAGTTCTAAACACTTAAGTGTTTCCAATTTTTAATTATTCAATTTTTAATACATTAAACTTAAAATTACTTAATTATTAAAAACTTAAGACTATACAATAAACATGCCTATTTTCTCCAGAAATGAATGTTTTCGACTTTAAAATGTTTTTTTTTACAAATAAAAATGGTACTTCATACTGATAATTAGATGCTTACATAAATGGTTGAAAAAAATTTGTTTTTAACAATTTTTTCTGCGAATAGAATTAGAAAGACGCGTTTTTTGAAATTGTTCAACTTAGTTTTAAACGATTTATTATTATTTTAAATAAAATTCTTTTTTAATAACATTAGAAAGTTGCGTTTTTTTTTAATTTTTAACTTTTTGTCCACTTTTCGCTTATAGTGAGGTAATAAGTAATGCAATTGAGCAAACATAATTTTTTAAACAAATAATTATTTTTTATAACTATCTTCTTCCATATAAATGCTAGATAGTTGCGGTTTTTTCTGAAATTCTTAACTCTATCTGCATTTTTTACTTAATAAGGTAATAATTAATTAAGTTAACAAACATATTAAATTTTAAGCTTCGCTTTGGATTTTTAGTTATGAGTAAATAATAAATATACATTAAAGAAAATCATTAATCAAACAATCACTTTATTTTTTTGCTAATTTATTATTCTGAAATAAAAAAGATATTTGAAATATTCTTCAATAAATAAACGAAAAATGGAAAATTTTAGAATAAACTGCAACTCTATAGCATTATTCTAAGAGAATGCTCTTATAAATAATAATAAACGGTTTTAACAATTTGTTCTGCTAAATTTAATTGTTTATTGCTACAAACTATATAATATAATATATATAATAATATAATATAATATAATAATATAACTTCTATAATAAATCGTTTTAAAAAATTATCTAAATTGCTAATTATCAACAGAAAATAATATTTTATGTATTGAAAATAAATTGTAATAAACAAACGCAAGCAAATAATAATTAGCGCTAAAATATTGATATTATATTAAATATAAATTTTCCTTAAAATAATTACTGAGAGTCTTTTGTTTAAATTAGTATTAATATATATTATTGATTCCTAAATAAAAAGTCAAAGAAAACCTGAAAGTTTCAGAAAAAGACGCAACTTTCTAGCATTATTCTAAAAGAAGATAGTTATAAACAATAATAAATGATTCAAACAATTATTTTTGTTAAATTGCATTAATTATTACCTCACTAAGTGAAAAGTGGACCAAAAGGTACAAATTTAAGGAAAAAACCGCAATTTTCTAGCATTATTTAAAGAGAATATTGTTATAAATAATAATAAATGGTTTAAACAATACTTCTGCTAAATTTAATTGTTTATTGCTACAAAGAATAATAAATTGTTAAAAAAATTTATTTAAATAGCTAATTATCGATAGAAAGTAATATTTTATGTATTAAAAATAATTTGTATTAAAAAAACTGACGATTCTGAATAAAACGTACAAAAACGTTATTTTTTGTTATGGGATATACTTGTTAAACTTCATGGAGATTGCGGAACCTCTAAATATCATTTTAAAAAACGCATTTATTTTATCCCAAAAAAAAATTGTACCACTCTAATATAAAATCGAACCGTCGCACAGTGGGCTGAATCGGGAATTTACTATTCAAAATCACCTGCAGCATACAATTCTTGACTGATTTTCCAATTTTGTTTAAAAAGTGATCAGGAATAGTTGCATTAGAGCGTTCATGGATTTTTTTAATTGTTGTTATTTTCTATTTTTTATATAAATAAACAAAGAGCGAAAATGAGAAATTTTTTAATTATTATTTTTCATCCTTAAGTAAATAACCTAATTAATCCCGTTCTCGATGAAAATAAATGTCAAAGTATCTAAAGAATATAAATAATTAACAGGATATCGAATCTACTTGTTATAAACAAATTATATTAACAAATTTCCAACATCGTAGACATTTTGCTTGCAAAGTATATTTGTAAGTTGAAACTACTTGATTTTATCGACAGAATCATATTTGCTCATGCAATTTTTTCGTATAGTATAATTTGTTTATTTTAGGAACAAATTATGTAAACAAATGCATAGTTTAGGCGTTTATTGGCAGAAAGTAATCGTTTTTCTTTCGTAGTGAATTAAAACGGTTACTTTCTATCTATAAATGGTCAAAGTATGCACTTGTTTACATAATTTGTTTATAAAATGAACAAATAATATCAATTACAATTCTTCGTCAATGAACATCACTTCTTATGTAATCTGAAGGCGATTTGAGAGAAAAACGATTACTCTCTGTCTATAAATGACCAAACTCTGCATTTTTTTATAACATTTAGTTAAAAAATAAACAAATAATATCAAATAACCAATCTTCATCAGTAAATATTACCACTTATATAATTTAATGGTATTAAGAAAGAAAAACGATCACTTTCTGCCAATAAATGCTTAAACTATGCATTTGTTTATATAATTTGTTTATAAAATAAACCAATTTTCACGATCAAATATAATTCTGTCGATATTATCAAGCAGTTTAAGCTTACAAATATACTTTGCAAGTAAAATTTCCACCAAGTCGAAATTTTTTAATATAATTTGTTTATAACAATTATATTCGATATCCTCTTAATTATTTATATCTTTTAGATACTTTGACATTCATTTTCATCCAGAATGGGATTAATAAAGTTATTTATTTAAAGATAAAAAATTAAAAAATGTCTCATTTTCACTTTTTGTTTATGTATATAAAAAATAGAAAATGACAAAAATTGAAAAATCTAATCCATAGACGCTGTTATGCAACTATTGCTGATTACCTCTAAAAAATTTGAAAATCGGTTAATAATTCTAGGCTGTACGTGATTTTAGATAGTAAATTCCCGATTCAGCGCAATGTGCGTCGTTAATTTAATTTTATCCAAAAATAAATAAATACCATCAAGAGGATCGACCCAAACACATAGGCTGTTTTCCTCAACATTTTGAAGATGATCCGGAAAATCGATTTTGAGAACTTCTTGATTC
>JAUELO010000080.1:1882509-1894912 GCA_032357855.1 Amphibolips quercusostensackenii | reverse complement strand
AAAAATTTTATAATAGTAGACTTTTTAACCAGAAAGAATGAATTTTCTACAGAAAACATCTAAACTTGCATAAAACGGCGTATCAGAGAAAAGTGCGTTAGTAGTTTTTGTAAAAACAAAATTTCGGAAATTGGAAATAATATGCCAAAAAGTAGCGTATGTTATGATCCTCTAATAAAGTATAATTAATTTTAAAAATTGATTGTTATGTGGCTTTGTTTTACATTTTAGAAAACTGCATATTTGATAAAATTCTTATCTTCATAATAATTTTTTTAATTTCTGCTTTTTTACTCTGTTAACTATTTTTAGCTGACATTATAAAATATTTTAAACACCTGAAAGCTTCCATTTGTTAAAAATATATTAGAAACCAATTTTTAAATTGTAAGGAAACAAAAACAGAGAAGAAAGGTTTCTTAAATAGTAATTTTTCTGTTTGTCTCATTATTTCTCTCTAGTTTACTTAGAAAAACACTTCAAATAATTTAGGGTTTCGTACTGAAAAAATATATTTTGAATTTTTTACCGATGTATTGAAATAAAGTGTTCAACAGATTTTTAAAGCTAATGATAAATAAAAAAATTTGTTCATACAAAAATGTATAGAAAACTATTAGAAGGCACTTTCGTTCAATATTCATAAGATACCTATATAATATACAAAAATTTTAATAGAATATGAAATCCCCTTTAAATCCCCTTTTTTACTTAAAATTGAACTATTGAATCGCTGTGATTACTGCTATAACTTTAAGAATCTTTTCACTTTAATGAAAACTTATTACTTATTACATATTATAAAACCGAAAATATTTTCAAGAAAATGTATGAGTATGGAAAAATTGATTATTTTAATACTTTTCGAGTAACATCAAGAAAGCAAATTTGGGGAATAGAATTTGGATCCTAAAACCTTAACGTTATAACTAACACAGAATAATTATCATTCAACTTAAATCCTAAACTTTTGATGCAAGAAGAAGTAGCGAAAAAATATTTTCAAAGAATATTTACTAATAATGAATAATGGCTTTTTATGTATATGAGTGGCAAGGATGAAATTACTACTGGGTGAACATTAAGATTAATGCGGTGACTTGATTGTAAGAAATAAGCTGAATATGGCTCGCTTATCTACCGTATCGTCAATTATTTTATGGCTGTGGCTACATGTACCGAAATTTTGGTACAAATAGGCGGATTGTTTTGTTACGAATAGGGAAACCTGAAAAAGGGACTATTTGTACCAAAATTTCAAGCGGAATAGGCGGAATTTTTGCCGTACACATAGATACTGCATACATATTATGTACAGTATGATAAAATATAAGTAATAATTATATTGATCGGTTTTATATCTTAAATTATTTCAAGAATTCATTTATTTTTTGTAATCTACACAGTTACTAATTAAAAGACAAAACTAAAAAATGCTTATATATTTCTTACTGCGTGATGAATGAGAAAATTATTTGCAATTAGTGATTAGCATCTAAAAATCCAGCTTTTAAATTTCTTACTTTCATTGTCTATTTTATTTAAAATGAACTCAATCTTTTGGGAACCGTAACTTATATATATTAAAAAAATAACAATTAAAAGTGACCTTCAGATTATAAAACATAAAGTAAAATATTTCTTGTTTGAATGAAATATTTATGTTTTGTAATTCTGACACGTAATCGGCTAACTCTTTTCTACATTTGAATATATTTGGTATATATTTTAAAGCAGAATTCAATTGAAACATGCGGAACGTGAAAAGATTTTTTCGTTAAGAAATTGATTGTTTTAGTAATTAATAGTGTATACAAAGTTTCAACAAATAAAAAAATTCGACAGAATGTAATTGGATGCCGTTTACCAAAACGAGATTCTAGTCAGGAATTGCTGTTAAATTATTCGAATGATAGATATTGGGTGAATAAATCTAGTGTAAAATTGCAGAAATAACCAATGTGGACGTAAAGCGAATCATTCTTATCCCATAGATAGACTTGCAATTCGATTACGGCGTAACTCCATCGAGAATCTTTATATTTTTGGCGACCTATATTCCTCTAACGCGAAGGTTTTCCTATCAAATTTACGACCTCGCTGAAACGCAAAGCTCCTCCACGTTCTCCGAGATCCCACTTTGGATATTTTTTCAATAATGTTATTCCTTCGTTAAAATGTTTTTCTGTTTGAAAGAATACTCTCTAAATTGAAATTAGAGGAAATGTCACTGAACCACATCAGAGAAATTCAGTGAATGATCAGTGAAATTTAGTGAATATTCAGTGATAATCTATAAATTCAATTTAGTGACACACTTCTCTCTAATTCATACTCAGAGAGCGAGAGCAGATTTAAGTTTAATCTCTCTCTGGAAGAAATTCGTGAAAGACTTTTTAAATAATCCGGTAAATTTCTCAAATTAGAAAAAAAGAGTAAGTAATGCCCAAAATTCTAGTAGAGGATAATCTGACAACGATATGCATGATGCGAGGCGAGACGTGGTATTAGGTAGACAAAATATACATATAAACTGAATAGAGCGTTATTTAAATTGCCAAGGAGATTAATGTATTGTCACAAAATGTTCTCAATTTGAAAAAAGGTACCTTTTTCGTTCTATATTTTTTCTTCCTTTTTTTGTTTCTCATTGTAAAAAACAGAACACGAAGGATAATCATATTTTACACTCGCTCTTTGTTTTTAAATGTTCGCAGCACCTGTCGTTTACTAACGATCAAGTTAGCCATTTTTGTAATCATGTCATGGAATGAAAAAAAAACTGATTTTTGCTACACACACCTATTATTGGCATGCCCAAATCCCAAGAGAATTTATTTTATTTTGTATACATACTTCAATACATTGAATAATTAATATATGAATTATATGTAACAATAAGAGTAGAATTAAATTAATTGAAGGAAAACATGCTAAAAAATGTATTATCTATGAAATCATAGATGGGTGCTAACAAGGAGGGCGGGATGCCAAGAATTGGTACTCATATCCTTACCCTTATTCTCATTTTTTTATCAATCTGTAAAAAATTATCTATAAAATAGCTGTGGATTCGATCTCGGACGTTTCCACTTTTTTGTATTCACAATTTTATGGTGATATTCAACGCGCACTTTGCTTCCTTATGAGTTATTATGATTAAGGATATACACTACGTACAATCAATCTCAAAAGTCGTCTATCTTTAAAATGATTTATAAAATCGACAAAAATCAATATATTATTGATTTCCCCCAATTTCTTTGGAGGTATCTAAACGTACTTCGGAAAAAATGTAGGTTAAAGTTGTTTATTTAACAGGAGTAATTTAAGGGTTTTGTTTTTGATATCTCTTTAGGGAAAAGTAACAATTCTTATTTAATTCTAATGATCAAGGCCACATTTTATTTTTTGAAGCATTCTTAACAATTCTATTTGGGTGGATTTTGTTAAAAAATTTAATTTATAAATCACACAGTTATTTTTGTTATAAACAATGATAGTTTTGATTTTAATAAACACCACCGAAATTAAATTGTAGAGAATTCTTCAAAGAATAAAATGAGGCCTTGGTCATTAGGCTTATATAAGAATTGTAACTTTTCCCTAAAAGAAATCAAAAACTAAATCTCGAAAAAACTGTAGATAAACAGAAAAATTTTAACCTAAATTATTATTTTTCTAAAGTACGCTTGGAAGATTCCTTCAAAATTTGCAGAAAATAATTAGAGATCTATCTTTGTCAATTTTATAAATCATTTTAAAAATTGGCAGCTTTTAAAATTGACTGCACGTAGGTTGCATCCTTAATTAGCAAATATATTTGCTTTCTCATATAGGAAGTCAAAATAAATAAAGGTCAAGCAAAACGTCTAGAATCAAGGAGCTTTTTCTATTCTTTCATAAACTTTGAATTATGTTAACGAAAAAATTTTGTCAAAAACAGATTTTTTAAATTATAAAAATGACCATAACTTTCTCACTCTTCAATGTAATGTACTAACAATAGATCAGTCGATTCATCTTGAATCAAGGTATTTTTTTGGCTGTTGAATCAATTTTTAATTATGCTAATGAAAAAAGTTAAACTACAACTCCAATTTTTTTAAAATATATTATTGATCATAACTTCTTTACTCTTGAATAAAATATATTAATATTATAAGTCAATCAAATTGTCTGGAATCAATAAATATTTTCTATTCTGGCATCAATTTTGAATGATATGAAGAAAAAAAGTTTTACTATAAAAACACATTTTTAAAATATTATAAAGTGCTAAAAAATAGATAATAAATATTTTTAAAAATCCTTTTGTCAGTTTTGTGATATTAGTAGTCAAAATAAACTCTCCACATTTAATCAATTTATCTCCAACCGTCTTCAAGTTATTGCGTTCACAAGAAAGTGCACGTTCAGTTGAAAAAAAAAAAATTGAAATTGTTACGATCACAAAGCTGTCTCTATGAAAAAGTAAAAACAGTGTTTTTCGCTAATTTTCTTGAATAACTAATATCTCCTTAACTATTTAACATTTTGTCAGTTTCTATGGCTTATTTTAAGGGACGAATGATTTAATTTTTATTGAAATCATGTCAAGATTTTTCAAAGAATTTAGTAAAACACAAAACTTTAGCAAAGGATCCTGATATTAAGAATTGTTTTTAAAAAATCAAAGCTTAAGTGATTTGATAATAGGGGTTATAAAAAAGTAGCATTACGATTTATTGAATTTCATTAGCATTTATTAAGACAGCAACCGTTCTTTACAGTTTTTAGGTGTTTTCTCGTCACATGGAACCCTTTTCTTATTCTGTAAAATAAATCAACAAATCTATAGTTGATTTGAGTAAGAACTGCAGAGTTTTCCCTTTAAAAGAAGTTCTCGAAACTTGAAAAATGTCGAATAGCTCCCACTTTCGTAATTTTAGAAATATAGCAAGATTGTAAGTACTAAATGTATTCGTTATGATGAGACAAATCTATGTATATATGTGACAGGTCTGTGTGAATAAATAAAATAATGATATATACAGATTTGTCAATTTGGTTGACGTTTATAAGAGAGAAAAGTTCTCAATTTTTAAAAAACACCGATATTTTAAGCATAAAATTGATTCTTTTTGATGAAATAAATCTATTGAACTACACAAAAACCTTCTATTTCATATGAATAATAAACAGTACATAGGGTAGACCGGGGCACGTTGTCACATTGGCTCTATGTAAAAAGGTAATCACTAGAGAACAGCACTAGTCATTTCCAAGACGCGTCTGTGTATGCCGACTCTTGGTATGTTAAAAGTGTCGCGATTGCATCAGCTGTGCTGACGGAAAATCAAGTTGAATATTTTCTTCTGCAGTAAGTTAAATTTTACTCTCTGAGTTTTGCCAAACTAGACGTTAAGCATATTTTTCAGAAATAGAGGGACTTTATATAATTTTAAATATGTACTTTTACCTATCAGGTGCAATAGTTAGCCTAAGAAATATCTTAAACGTGGCGGCCGTGAGCCTGTTTGAATTGAAAAAATGACCTCGGGGCACGTTGTCACAAATTTCACGGGGCATGTTGTGACAGCTCTGAAATATTTTAATAAATTCATGAATGATCAGCGAATTTTTCACAGTTTTTATGAGAGTCACTTGAAACTGTGGCATATTGCAGTCTCAGATATTCAAATCAAAAGCGTATCAATAAGTTGACGCATTCAAGCTAAATTCTTGTACTAGATTAAGACGAAGATATTGAGCTTCTTGTACTTTTTTTGAGTAATAAAATGTTTCTGTGGAAGATTTTACTTGTTTACATTGCAACGCACTTCTGTATGTCAATATTTAAATTAAACAAAGTTTGGGCAACACTTTTCGTGCAATTGAATTTGATGTGACAACATGACCCGGCCACGGAGCATATTGTCACAACTGACCTTTCTATATTTATTGTTAATCAATAACTATAGCGTTGCGATCAAATTCGAAACCGTCCAATTGAACCTAAGGGTCAACTTGAAACTTTGGCGTATCACAGTCTTCTTAAATATCAAGTGTAAAAAAAAACTCTTCGAACAAAATGTATGCAAAAGTGCCCCGGTCTACCCTACTTTTTAAATTGACAACAATGATTTATCATAGAGTCAATTTTTATAAAAAACAGAAGCATCATTGCAAAGAGTAATCGTAAAGACATTTCTAATAAATTCCTTTAAAAAATTGAGCATGTTCGTTGAAAAAAGCCAAACTCTAAATTTGTTAATAAGTTTTGTTAAATAATCCATAATTTTAATAAATTTCTGAAGTAGCATACTAAGGAGTCATCGGAAACACATTTTTAGTTGATTTTTTGAAAGAATTGAGTCTATGCGTTGAAAATATTCAAACTGTGAATTTATTTATAAAAATTGTGCAAACAGTTGATAAATAGCATCTATTTTTAAATGATCGTAATGAAATGTTTATTTTTTCCTCATTTTATACCAAAACTCTGGATTTGAATGAGCTATATATTGCCCATCCTAAAAAATAACTTTTGTGCATTAACTTGTTTATAACGTTACATCCCATTTTTTCAAATTATTCTCACACATTAAAAATGATTACTAGATAATTTGAGCACAGATATAAGACCTTGTTTATCAAATATAAAAATATTTTTGAAAAATGGTATTCTTGAAACGTTTTTAAAAAACGGTCACTTTTGTTGTTTAGTAAACAAATAACAAATGTTTTTATCAGAATTCTAAATACACAAATCTTTTTGATATTTAATAATCTGTCATTAAAAGAAAGCGTCCAAATCGAAAGACTAGTGTCGGTTAAAAATTGATTTGTGCGCAGAAACTTCTTTTGTCCTACTGATTAAAAATTGGAAAGTTAAATTTTAAGTAAAAAAAAAGTAATTTTTAACAACAAAAAAACAAATATTTAGCAAAGTAGTTTGCCTTTTAATTGACTTTAAAGATATTTTTTCTACCAAAGAGATGAATAAAGTGATGAATAGTTAAATTTTCAGTGAAAAAAATTAATTTTTATCCAAAAGAAAAACCAAATTTCAGCAAAGTTGTTTACCTTTCAGCGAAGTTTTTCCAAAAAAAAGATACATTTTCTAAGAAAAAGATACGTTTTTAACCAAAGAGATGAATTTCTAACTAAAATGATGAATCCTTGCCCAAAAAGAAAGGATTTTTTACAAAGAAGTTACACTTTAGACCAAATAATTTAATTTTCAAGCAAAAAGATGTATTTTTTAATATGAAGATTACTTTTCTACAAAAAAGGTTAATTTTCAACAAAATAGTTTAATTTTCAAGTAAAATAAAAAATAAACTCTCAACCCAAAATAAAATAGTTTAATTTTTAGTTTTAAAAATAAATTTTAAACAAAAGGAAAACTAACTTTCAACTAAATAGTTAAATCTTCAACCATTAAAATTAAATTTTCAACTCAGTGGATAAATTTGTAACCAAAGAAGTTGAAGTTTCAACCAAACAAGATGATTTTATAACCAAATATTAACATTTTTAACTATAAAGGATCAATTATCAACCAAAAATAGAATAGTTTAATTTTCAGTTTTAAAAATGAATTTTAAATTTAAAAAAAAACTAATTTTCAACTAAATAGTTAAAGCTTCAACCAAAGAAATGAATTTTTAACTAAATGGATCAATTTTTAACTAAAAGAATGATGTTCAACATTGTTCAACATTCTGAACTAAAAATATCAATTTTCAACCAAAGGAAAAAGAACTTCCGAGATAATAGTTGAATATTCAATGACATAAAAATGCATTTTTATCAAAGTCGTTCAACTTGTACCCAAGTGTTTGACCAAAATGTTGCATTTGGAACAAAAAAAGATCAAATTTCGAAGAAAAAAGATGAATTTACAAGCCAAATAGATGAATTTCCTACGAAATAGTTGGATTTTCAACCCAGAAAAATGAATTAAAAAAAAATTTAATTTTCTACCTAAAAAGACAAATTTTTGGGTTAAGAAAATAAATATAGCGGCGCAAGTGAATTTGTTTACAATAATGACAATGGTTGATTAATGTGAATCTAGTGTGTCAAGATATTTTTTTTAAGATGATGTAAGTGAATTTGCTTATAACGATTGTTTATAATAATGATAATGGTTGTTAAATATTAATATTTTCTCTGCTAATATCATTCTTCAGGGGAAAAAAGGAGTGACTCTATACTCAAAACAAAAAATTTATGTCATAAAAAATAAAAAATAAATTATTTTGTTTATAAACATATCAATTACTAATGCATGGCGATATTTAGCATTAAGTTATTATCCTTGAGATGAAACGAAATGATTCCGTAGATAATAAAAATATTCTTTGCTCACAAATGTGCTATAAGTGAAGTTGTTTATACCAATTATTTATAAAAATAATGATTGTTTTTATCTAGTACACGTTCAACGTAATTCAACGGCGAAATGAAAATTTTCTTTCATGCAGAGTATATATACTGATTCTATTTGTTTTTTAAGAAGATATCAATAAACAGAGCAAAGTAGGTAGCACAAATATAAAAAATAATGGTTTTGTGTTATATTCCAACTCAAATGACAAATAAGTGAATTTTGGTTTGGGCTAGGGAATTTGATTAAAAAGTCGGGATGCGTGGAATCCACACCATGGTTGTTTATCGCTATATTTTTATTACTCTGGAATAATATCATTTTGTGATAAAGTTTATGTTATAAAATACGAAAGTCGTATAAATTGAACTTTATTGCAAACAAGGTTTTTAGTATAATATTGTAATAAATAAAAAAAAACTAAATCAGTCGCAGGTGGATTGGATTTTCACAGAAAAAATATAAATTTTTTATTTGTTTCTCACCGGATTGTCCATGGCAAAACTTTGCTGCCCTCAAAGCTGATGCTCCTCAATTCATATTTCGATCTGTGTCGAAGGGGTGAACCAGGACCAGCATGTCCATAAAGATTCCTCACACTTTTTGAAGTTGGACCACCCGGAAGAGCATGTCGTCGTGGTCCAGCGCCTTCTCTAGGATGCTGGTTGGCATTTCTCTTCAGAGAGCTCATCTTCTTTTTTTAATATTGAGCAAAAACATGGAAAATTTTCCCTAATATCACTGACCTACAAATCCATTTTTTTTATATTCCAGGATTATCATTTCGTCCAATTTTACCTAAACATTCACAACCCTTCGAAAATATCTATCATCCTATATCGAATTTCCGAATCGCCCGATTGTTCTTTTTTTTATTCATCAATCATCCGTATCGAGAGTCATCTATTTCCTCTTCGAAGAAAAGTTTCTTAACTTTATTCGCTAAGTTAAAAAGAACCGAGAAAATATTTCAAGGCTGGGGTTCAACCGCAAATATACTGGTCCTTTTATGTTTTTTTGTACGTTAAAATTTTCTTGTTTCTGAAGTTTCATCTCTTCGTTTTGATCATGTAGAAAGAGGTCAAAATAATGTCTCAATATGATATTTCAAAAAGTTGCTTACTTAGATTTGTTGATCTAAAGAGGAAATTGCGTTTGAAGATTGATTTTCAAATTTTACATATCTAGATAAAATGTTTATTTACTGAATCGTTGAGGGCAATTAATTATTACAGGTTAGGGACAGTGCATACATTATGTCGTCTTTTTTTGGGGAAAGGCGGTAGGTCGACAATTTTTTTATGTTTTCAAAACTATTTCTTCGGGAAGATATTTTCAAGTCCGCGAATTACTGAAAAACCAAAGGTTAAACAGATTTTATTGTCAACGGCTGTTCTTCAGCGCAGTCTTGTGGTTACTGTACAACCTAGTACAATAATTGAATAATAAAAGTAAGTTACTCTATTGTAATGATGCAAATAAATAATGCGGATTCGAAGATTGACTCTATAAGCCAAATTAATTATTAATACAATAAAACTAATTTTTAACAGAAGACCTTGACTCAGATGATGTATCCTTAACCAAAAAATTGAATTTTAAACAAAATAGTTACATTTTCATTCAAACAGATGAATTTTCAACAAAAACAATAAATCACTAACAAAGGAATTGAATTTTTAACAAAGCCATCTTACTTCTAACTAAGTAGTTTAATTTTTAAACATAAATTTTTCACCAGGAAGATTAATTTTCTACCAGAAAAGAAGAATTAAAAAAAATTACATGAATTTTCAACGAAAAATTTGAATTTTTAACTAAAGAAAATTAATTTTTAATCAAACAGATAAATTTCTAATTTAAATGAAGAATCATTAACCAAAATAATAAATTTTTGTCCAAGCAGTTCCAATTCCAACCTACACTGGTTGAATTAAAAAAAAAAGTGAGTCTCCGCCAAAAAGAATAATTTCCTATTAAAAAAAGACGAACTTTTAAAGTAAAAAATAAATGAATTTTAATTTTTCATCAAAGAAATTAATTTTTAACCACAAAAACTAATTAAATTTTGAAAAATCAAATTTTTAACCGAAAAGATAAATTTTCAATTCAAATCATTAAACTACAATAAAAAAATGAATTTGTAACAAACTAGTATAACCAAGTAGTGACATTTTCAATTAAAAAATAAATCAATTGCTAACAAAAAATGTACTAATTGATGTTTTAACTTGAAAAGATTTTAATTTTAAATAACAAAGTTAAATTTAATTTTTAAAAAATGAATTCAATCAAAAAGTTTAATTTTCATCAAAAAAATTCATATCTACCAATAAAGATGAATTTTGGTACAAAATACATAAGGTTTTAAACAAATAGTTGCATTTTCAACTAAAAAAAGTCACTTTTTAACTAAAAATGAAACAGCTAAATTTTCAGTTAAAAAAAAATGTTCACCTGAAAAACAGCGAATTTTCAACAATGTGATTAAATTATCAACGCTAGAAATAAATTTTTAGGTAAAATTATAAATTATTAACAAAAGCAACCCTAATTTTCACCAAATTAGTGTAACTTTCAATCAATTAGTTAAATTTTTAAACCAAAAAACTGAATTATTAATAAAATAGTTGAATCCACAACCAAATAGTTGAATTTTTTTCTAACAGATATCGATTTTCAGCAGAAAATAGAATAGTTTAATTTTCAGTTAATAAAATTTATTATAAAAAAACGAAACACAAAGAAAAATAATTTTTATTTGTAATTGAATTTTTAATTTTTTAAAATGAATTCTCAAAAAAATTAATAGTTGATATTTTAACAGAAACATATTTTTATTCAAAAATTATCAACAATAGTTGAATTCACCCATAAAGATTAATTTTGAACCAAGATTTATTTTTACCAGTAAAGACAAATTTGTCTAATCAGTAACGTCTACTGACTGAATCAGTAATTTTTCATGATGTAAAAAAATCAGTTTAAATAAAGTAATCAGTAAGTTGCACTAATTCAGTCTGATCCCTAACTTTAAATGAGCTAATCAGTCATTTATGGTCAATTAAAATCATTTCTTAAAATATAAGAATTTAATTTTTTATTTTAATTTATAAATATTCTTACTATTTTACTATAGCGGACAAATTAATTAAATAAATCAGTCAAATTTGGACTTACTAAAATTCAGAGTGCGCGCAATAATATTAGTGGTGCGTAGTAATATTAGTATTAATATTAGGGAGGGTTCACAATATTACGTAACATTATTTTCGACCTTTTTACCCCACTCCATGTACAGGACCGTAACATATTTTTTGTATTGTGATAAAAAACATAATAGACGTTTTCTAAATGAAAAAAGGTTTTTAAAGATAATTTATTGTCTGGAAATAAATAAAACAAATTTCAATACCATAAAGAATACTATTATATTAATAATAATACAATTTAAACATTTAAAATGACTACTTATTTGTTGAAAGATTTTCAACACTTAAATACAAGTTGAATTTAAATTCTGGGAATGTAGAACAAGAAAATACGTTTTATTGGTTTGTTTTTAAATTTATATAAATATAATTTTAACGAAATTCTTGAGAAAATTTAAAAATATTTTCGAATATCTTAGATGTGGCAAAAAAGGATCTAGAAGACTTTAAAAAAATATTAGAAAATATTTGAAATATTTGATAAATTTTCGGAATTGTTTCCAAGTTCTTTAATATTTCTAGTCTATTTAAAACGTCTTGAATTTCTCAAAAAAATTTTAACTGGCTGGAATTTTTCTTAAATTTTTTAAAAATCATTCAAAATGTAAGAAAAATTTCTCAGGAATTTTAAGAAATTATGTTCATTTTTAAAAATTTTTTAATCTTACTGAATTAAAAAATTTTGCTCTAAAACTTTCTACACACTATTTCGAAATTTTATAAAGGCTTAAAAACATTTTCAATAAATGGTTAAAAACATTTTTAATAAGGCTGTGTCTAGTCGTCCCGAAAAATTGGGGGACTTGGAAAAGGG
>JAUELO010000080.1:1773090-1790258 GCA_032357855.1 Amphibolips quercusostensackenii | reverse complement strand
TTTTGATAAATAAATGAATTCTTGACAGAAAGTGCAATAGCTGATATTTTCACCAACAAAATATTTTTATTTTCAATCAATACAGTTAAATTAAACGAAAAAATAGAAATTTTTAAGAAATTATTTTAATCCTTAACTAAAACAGACTATTTTTCAAACTAAAAAAAGAATTTTTTACGAAAAAGTTGAATTTACAACCCAAAAATATGCATTTTTTACCAAAAGAATTGAATTTTCAACTCAAGAAAGACGAGAAGGAAAATTTAAACTAAAAAATCCTAATATCTGAATTTTAAAGTGAAAAATAGAATAGTTCAATTTTTAGTTTAAAAAAATGGATTCTGAAGAAAAAAACGAATTTCAACAAAATAGTTAAATTTTCAACCAAGAAGAATAAATTTCTACCAAAAATGATAAATTTTCGGCAAAAATGTAATAGTTAAATTAATAGGTGAAAAAATTAATTTTTAATAAAAAAAACTAATTTTCAATCAAAGAGATAAATTTTCAACCAAAAAGATTAATTTTCTATAAAAAAATATTAATTTTAACAATATATATGAATTTTCAACCAAATTTTGAATTTTCAAAGTAATTTTCAACCTGATAGTTGAATTTTCAACCAAAGTAATGCATTTTCAATCAATAAAGTGAATTAGTCATCAAGAAGATTAATATACTGTACCACAAAAAACAAAGTTTCAACAAAATACAGAAATTTTAACCAAATAACTGAATTTTCAACCAAAGAAGATAAATGTCAAACTAAACATGTGATAGATAAATTTTCAGTTGAAAAAATTAATTTACAATACATTTTTTTTTAGCAAATAGTTGAATTTTGAAAAAAAGGGTTTTCGACTAAAATGATAAATCATTGACCAAAAAAACTAATTTTTAAATATTTGGAAGTACATTTTTTAAACAAACATAAACTTAAAAGGTCAAATTGTGTGACAAAACTGCACAGGAAGGCTTAAAAAGTATTATGTTCTTCAATAAACTATATAAAAAAAACAATTACTCAAGAAAATCAATTTGTGTAACATATTTGCACAAAAAGATTTAAAATAAGAGAAATATGTTTTCAAATAACATTGTAAAACGGCTCATTAGAGACAGATATCTGACAATTGAAAAAAGAACAAGAAAAAAAGAGATAACCAAACCACCTCTCTCCCATTTAATTATTATTTATCCGTCTTTAATTTTTAACTTTTTTCCCTTGTTATGTATTTGTATCTCATGAGCTGAAAAGAGGGTAGTTTGAAAATCTAATTTTGAATTGTAAATCTTTTTCATGCTTTGATTTCGTCGCATAAAATTATTCTTAAGAAAGTAGATTTTATTTAAAACTTAAATACAATTTTTTACATAGAAACACTAAACTCAAGATTCGTTCCAATCTGCAGAGTCAGGGTTTGCTTATGAATATTCTAAGAGTTCTTTCAATTGAGGCCAAATAATTTTACTTCAGTTTCTTGAAAGAAATCTTTTTATTTAAATTTTTGTATGAAGAATGTTTTAAATATTAGCAATTTTAGAAATGTATAAATTTTGGTATTATTTCTTTTCCTATTTGGAAAATGCAATTAGCTAAATAGATTGGTTCAAAATCAACCACAAAAAAAGTAGTTCTACTTTCAACTAAGTGGTTGAATCTTAAAACAAAAAAGGTTTTTCTGTCGCTATTCACGTATAGCGAAAATATTAGAAACGTAATCAAATCTTTATATTGGGAGAAAGATCCTCGCACCAACGTAAAATTGACAGGATGATTCGAGCAAGAACTAAACTGTCAATTTTTAAAGTGAAATTTGTCATATGACAGGATCAAGGTATAAAAAGAAGCTCAAATTTTTAATAGAGCTAGCAAATATCAATCGTTTGTGTTAAGCTTTTATTTTTAAAACTATTATTTGAATGTTACTGAAGAAATGAAAATATAGAAAAAAGGTTATTTTTCATTAATTGTAAAGATACTATTTCCACTGTTAATTAATGTTAAAGTTACTTAATTGTACTTATGTCAAATATAAATTGAAATACTCTTGTACATGTCTGTTTTGATTAAATGAAATGTTGCAATTATAAAACTAGAATTATTCTCAATTTCATCATGCACATGAATGCTACATTTCTCTTACTGTTGAGCTTTATAAACAAAATAATTGCATACATTTATGTGACAAACATGTCCAGGAAACGTCGTAAATGGGATATTATAGAAAATTCGAATGAAATTCAAACAGTACAGAAAGTAATTCAAATATTTAATTCTACCCTGTAAAAAATGAAAAAATTGTTACGAAATATAACTGTAAAATTACCAATTTTCTCAAGTAATATTACCACATTCAGTAGGAACAGTCCGATTTGTAGGTTATAAATCACAAGCAAGCAATGGACAAGCACAAGAAATCGTAATATGACATTTTATATAGTCGGCATCTTACTGGCCTCTGTAGATATACTTCGGAGATTGCGAATATGCTGTGTTAAATGACGGTAATATTGCTCACATCATTTGAAGGGTTCAATTCACGGGCAATCGTAATATTTCGAAAAAATCCTTTCTAAAGTTTTAACAGTGCAATTTGAATCTGTAAATTGTTGGGTTTGCGCGAAATTAAGAAATATAGCAATAAAACCCAAAATTATAAGAAAGATTCCATTTCTTGTTGAAAACGTTCTGTATATTATGTGAAACTAACATTACAGGTAAAATCACGAGGAAGAGGTGAAAATCAAATTTAGACGTGAAGGTTCGATATTAAAATGTAAATATTCCGATGTCAGCAATAATAAAAAAAAATTAACATTAATGATGTACTTAACAAACCTTCGCGCTCAAATTGGCTAATGATAGCATATATAATGTGAGTCTAAGCGAAACGCGATATCGAGTTGAAAATTTGTAAAATTAAATAAAAAGCACTAAGAAACGTTTGTCTGGCCCTAAACTTTTACAATTATGAAAAAGTTTTTTTTTGTAAACATTTTTTTTTCTTTTTTCATAATTATAAAATTTTACGACCAGACAAACGTTTCTGTGTTTTATATTTAGTTTTCTAAGTTTTTAACTCGATATCGCGTTTCGTATGAACGTGAGTTGGGTTTGACAAAAATGTGAGAAAAATTTTGAGGTTACGCTCACGTGTCTTTAATAATAATTTAATTAAATTATTTTTCATAAAATTCTAATATTACTATTTTGTATGGTACACTTTCCTGCGGAAGAAAATTTACCAGTTTCTGGAAATTTTCCAATGTCTGGTAATTTACAAGTTTTTTCAGTAAAATTACGCCGCAACCTGCAGGTTCACGCTTCCGTTATAATTTTACGATTTTCAGTGAATCTCGCCTTGAAGTAATATTCACAAACCAAAAATGCAAGCTTCCGATTAGTTGTAAAACCCCTGCATTAAGTGTTGGTAATATTGCTTACAACATTGATTGTGGTAAAATTACGATACATTTTTTTACAGTGTACTTTGATGAATATTTCATCAGCAAATACCTTCAAAATGCATTTTTATGTTTTCAAATGATAACAAATTATCAAAAGTACGGTGTCAGATAATTTCACATGCGGCAAGACATATTTTGGTTATGAGAAAAATAATCTGCTAACTTTAATAAACTGTAAGAAATTGAAAAAAAATCGTGTCATTCATATTGAATTTTCTGAATTATTTTCGCTATAATAAATAAACTTGTGCAAATCATATAATACGTATTAAAATCATATAAGATTTTCTGTAAAATCCGTAATAAAATGTTGGAAAATATTCTGAGTTTTTTTCTAAAGAAAGGGTAATCAGTGCGCGCGCATCGCCCACAATGTTCTAGTACCTAAAAAAATAAGCCGAACGAAATTATCGAAAGCTCGCTCTCATTGTTGTTGACTACCTGATTGATTGCATAATGCGTGAACATAAATTTAAGAGTCTGTTTTCAATTTGTTCTTTTGTATTTTATCGAATTCTGTAAATCACTATTTCCAGCTGAGGAATTTTTATTCTTAAAATTTAATTCTAAAAGAAAAGCTTTAATTGTAAATGATTCTTTGATAATAAGGACAGCAATAACGTTTTGATCAAATGTTTTAAAAATGTAAAAAGGAGATTCTATTCATAAAGAATTTTCTTCATCATCAATTTAGTAAATCAATATTTCCAAATAAGACATTCTTTTTAATGATGAAAATTATTTCTAAATGTTTCTAAATCTTATTGATAAAAAAGAAAATCTTAATTTTAATAAATTTTTTATATTGGGAGATAATTCTGTTCATAACATTTTGCTACGAGTCTATAATTTGTGAAATTTTTCACACATTCAAAGAGATGAGAAAAATGAAATTATGGACAAAAACTTAGAATACCTTAGTTTACGAAATGTATAGACTGTAGGTAAAGATAAAAATTGTCTTTACCGTAAACCAACGAATTACCGGTACCGATACAATTTTAAATAAAATATAGATTTTTTAAGATTTTGAAATAGAATTTTGATTTTTTACAAATTAATTTTAAAAATATTTAAAAAGATTAAAAACATTCCAAACGATTTCCTGAAATTTCAAAAAAGACTGTAGAAAATTTCAGAGCAAAATTTTAGAAAAAATTTCAATGAGCTCAATAGATATTTAGAAGTTTTGAAAGTATACAATAATAATTTTATTTTTAAAAAAATGTAGATTATGTAAGATTTGGAACAAAAAATTTAGAAGCTTTTTAGGAATTCAAAAAGATTTCAAGAAAATAAAAAAAAATATTTGCGATCCCTCAGAAAATTTTGTGATGATTTTGTATTTTACAACATTTATTTTAAGAGAATATTTAAAAAGGTTTTAAAACATTTCAAGAGATTTTCATAATTGTCAAAAAGGAATCTGGAAGATTTCAAGGAAATTTGCTTAATATTGCAAAATTTTTTCAAAGTTTTAGAAATAATTCGAATAATTTTAAAAGATATTCAGAAGTTTTCAAAAAATTTACCAAATAATAAAAAATTTCAGAAAACTTAAACCAAAATGTAAGCTTCGGAAGGTTGCGAAATAAATGTTTAAAACTTTTTCAAGTATTTTGAAAGGTTTTCAGATAATAAATCAATTTTCTTGAGAATCCTGAGCATATTTAAAGCATTTATTTATTTTTTTAAAAATTCATCTTAAGAGAATATTTTAAAATTTTTGAATAAGATTAAATATATTTTAAAACTTTTAAAGATTTCCGAACATTTATGAAATATTTAAAAAATTTTTCCAAGGTTCGAAAAATCTCAAATCTTTTTTAAATTACTCAATTTTTTTCTACAATTTTGTAAAATCCTGCAAAAAAAATTCTTAGAAATTTCCTAGAAACTTTTTCGACATCTGAAATCTTTTTTTTTCTTTAGGAAATTGAGAAAATTATATTTATATAACCTTAAGGTAAATAAACGAAGAAACTTAAACAAAAATGAGTCATTCGAAAGAATGATTTTGTATTAAAAATGATTTTTTCCTTAAAATTATAATTTGTCTATTTTTTTGTATTCTATACTGAAAAGTCTTTTTTGGGGGCAATTACAACCATTTTTTTTTAAATTCGTCTTTTTGGTTTGAAAATTCATCGCTTTTGGTAGAAATTTCACCTTTTTTAAATAAAAATTCCAAATTTTTGGTTAAATATTAAAATCTTTTTTGTCTGAGAATTTAACTATTTTGTTGAAAATTTGCCTTATTTAGATGGATTCAACTGTGTTTCACTTAAAGTAAAAAACCGTTTTGATTGAAATGCCAACTTTATTACTTGAAGTTGTTTTATATCATAAATTTGAAATTTTAGGAAATTAATTCTACAAAAAATCCCTTTTCATAAGAAAAATCATAGAAAACCTTATGCAAATTGAGAAACATTTGTCCATTTTAATACACTTGTGCGGTTAAATGCAAACTTTTAAATTATTTAATAAACTGTAAAATCATAAAGTTTAGACGTGGACTTCCAATTTCTAAAAGTTTTAGGTTGTGTTAGAATTTTTAACTAGAATGTAGTATTTTTTAATAAAAATCATCAACAAGATTACCTATTTGGAACAGTTTTAGTTTATGTTATTCAGCGTTTTACTCCAGAAATTGATTGTTAAAAAAAACATTCGATTTCAAATAAAATTTACAATTTTAAAGAATTTTAGGTTATACAGGTTTTTTTCTCACCGGAAATTGGTAGTTTTAATGAAAAATTATTAGATTTCAAAGATACAAAATTTGTTAACAACTTTCATTTTTCAGGTAAGTTAGCCATTTTGACCGGAAATTGGCATTTTTAAAAAAAATTACAATTGTAGTTTACGTTAGCGCTCTACACCAGAATTTGGTATTTTTAGACAAAAACTATTATTAGAGTTCAAACAAAATTTACAATTTTTGAACAGCTTTAAGTTATCTTTACGAACAAAAATTCGGTATTTATATCAATTTTACATTTTAATTTAAAAATTGGGGAAACTGAAAAATAATAATCGCGTGCATAGCACGCATGTTTTTTCTAGTTTATTAATGAATAATACTATATATTTAAAAAATTTTCAATTAATTAATAATTTTGTCCAATATTTAGGTATAAAAAAGATATCACTGTCGGTATGTAACAAATATTGAAGAATTTCTTTAGAATTTTATTCGGGTTACGTAATTGGGAAAAAGTAATGCTGGTTTCGTATTCGGTTGGAAGAGATTTTTAACGTGTTGCCAGAAAATAGAGGGTCGTAAGTTGCGAATTTATTTGAGGGCGTACTTTGTACTGCTGCAGAACACGTTACACGATCCTATATGCCGTCTATCGGATTTCAAGTTGCGATGCCCATTCATTTTGCAATACGATCGCTTAAGGGGAGAGTGAAAACTCCTTGGACTAACAAAATAAAATTCCTGCAACCTGGTAACAATTAAGCAAACTAAAAAATAACCCAATTAAAAAATGTGAGGTTTTTATGAAGAAGTATACAAAGTATCGATTTTGCGGTTTCCATGGAAAGTCATACATTAATAGTTTAATATATCAGGGTGGCCGAAAAAACTTTAGTTTCAAAATTTCCTAAATTTCTCCTGATTTTTCACCGACTAATTTTTCGTTTTCCCTGACCATTTTTGTTTAAAAACCAAAATTTTGATCTTTAAACACTTTTAATGTAGAATCTTTTATAAGTGCACTAAAAAAATTTTTAATTTGATTCTATAAATTTTTTATTCTTTATTTTTAGTAAGGTCACAGCCTAATTTATTAGAAAAAAGTTAAAATGTGAAAGTGACTAATGTGCAATAACAATGTGACTAATATTCTTTTGAGTTTAAAATAATTCGAAAGAATTATATGAAATTTCGAATGATTCCAGGTAAATTTGAACGAATTTAGGATAAATTCACAAGACTTTAAAACAATTGCATTTAAATTCAATATAATTTAAATTAATTGTAAGAAGTTAAAGAAATTCAAAAAAATGTTATTCGTTTCAGTAAAATTGGAATGAATTTAGAGGAATTTAAGTAGGATGAGAAAAATTCGATGAAGTTTTTCAAAATTAATGGTGAATTGAAAACAATTAAAAAAGATGAAAAAAATCATTTGATTCAGTCAGTTTGTAATGAGCTTGAAAATCAGTATAGAGAAATTTAAGGGGAGTTAGAAGAATTCGATGAAATACCTTAGAATTCAAGGTGAGTTTAAAAGACTTCAGAATGAATTATATAAAAAATTAAAAAAACCTTTCAAATTATTGAAATCGAATAAAAATTCTTTGGAATCTGTTAAAATTCCCTAAAAATGTTCAAATCCTTGAAAATCTTTTGAAATCCCGTGAAACTTTTTATAGCTCTTGAAAATGCATAGGAATCTATTAAAATACCCTTAAATATTTCAAATCCTTTAAAGTCCTAAAAAATCCCTAGAAAACATCCCTAAGATATTACAAATCAAGTAAAATTTTTTGAAATTCCTTGAAATACTTTAGAACTTTTGAAAATTTCTGGTAATTTTTATAATTGCATTTAAATTTTTTAATCCTGCGAAATTACATGGGATCTGATGTTATTTAAATCCTAGAAAATTGATTAAAATACCTAGAGAGCTTTAAAAATTCCTTAAAAATAATTGAAATCCTCAGAAATCTGATAAAATCCCTCGGAATCTTTTAAAATATTTAAAACCCTTATAGATTCTGTACAGTCACTTAATATATATCAAATGTCTAATAAATTTTTTTAAATCCTGCGAAAATTTGGTTAAATTCCTTACAATCCTTTAACTCCTTAGAAATTCCTTGACGATTTTTAAATCTCTTGGCTTAGAATATTTAAGAATACGCTAAAATGTTCCAAATCCTTTGAAAGCTTTTGAAATCCCTGCCAAATTTTCAAAGTTCTTAAAAATTCATTAGATGTCTTAAAAATGTCCTATAATCATTTAAAACCTTTTCAAATTATTAAAATCTTTGAAAATTCTTCGGACTCTTTTAAGTTTCAAAATACTCGAAAGTATTTCAAATCCTGGGAAATCTTTTGAAATGTCTTGACAAATTTTAAAGCTCTTAAGAATTCTTGTGATTTTTAAAAGTACCCCAAAATCTTCAAAAACCTTTGAAATCCCTTCAAATTTTTAACATCTGTTAAAAATCTTAGGAATCTTTCAAAATACCCTAAATTATTTCAAAATAATTTTAAAAAATCAGAAATAGTAGGTATAGACCTGAATACAATAGTGGTTAATCCATGTATTAATTTATTGAAAAAGGGTGACTAAAGTGATTATTTTAATTTAGAATGTGACTAAAAGTGACTGTGTGTCAACTCTGATTATTCTTGACAGTTGCTTAAAGTGCTTTTTACAGAAATTTTCTGACTTAGGCTTTTTTTTCAAAATCGCTGACTTTTCTGACCATCCAAATTCCCTGACTTTTTCTGGATTTCTGACCTGCGGCCACCCTATATATGCTCCACTTGGTGAAATTATACTTTTGTCCATGAAGTGAGTATATTTCATGGTTAAAGGAAAAATATAACACGTGCGGTTTTTAAAAGTTCTAACTTCAAAAATTGCCCGTGCCTCGTTTTCCACCTAGATTCTAGTCGGTTATTTCTGGATCTAAAATCCATAAAGAAAAAGTTGGCTCTTGTCTCGCGGTATTTTAAAAGGATTTTAAGCCATTCAAACTAATGTATGAGTAATGATGTTTTTCCAAATTTTTAAAGCATTTGCTGTTTGAATTTTTTTTGAGAGCTTCATTTATATTTCATTTTTTAATTTCTTCTTTCTTTTCTTGTTTAATTTTTTTTATATTTGGAATTGGAAGGTGCTAAAGAATTGGTCAGATACATAGTTGAGGGTGGGATGAATGAAAATGTTGGCGCCTGAACGAGGTTCATGAATGGGGTTCATGAATGCCCTTAGCGATGTGATTTTCGCGCGTAAGACCGTAAATTGCCTATCTCTCCTTTCGCGAAGATTGGGTCCGGAGGCGATTATTTTCCAGCAAGAGAAATGGAAGATGCCAAAGTCCTTCGCCTCCAGATAGTTTTCTGGGTGCGTTCGCGGATGTGTTTTACTTACACACTCATACGAACTTGCACGTGAAGAAGTTCGTGAACGTGCTCACGAGGCTGCCCGCTGTCCCGTTAATCTAAGATACATACAATGCCAGACAAGTTAAAATGGAGGAGAGAAGATGCGGATCTTAAGATACGAGCACCTTTCTACCTTCCTCAGCTTCTTCAGAGTCCAAATATTTTCTCCAGTTTTCGACTTAATAACATCCTTTCATGAGTTGATGAGAAATTTTAAAGTGGATAATTTTTAAATGAGACTAAAATATATGAGAAGACTGCAAGTAGCAATTACTAACATCATTTTTAAACTATTGAAAATTAAACTTGTTTGAAACTGAATTGGAATTGTTTGAATGAATTTTGGAAGTTGACAATAAAAATTTAATTTGAATCCTTAAACAAATTTTAAATATGAGATATTCAAAAATAAATATTTCCGTGTATTAAGCATTTGGAAGCAAAACCCTAAATTGAAGCATTATAAACTAATCATTTTTAATAAGAAGCCTTTAAAAATATTATTCCGGGAGTTGTACACCCTAGAATGCCTGAGGGAGTTATTTTGATACCGTTATTCAGTTAACCTATTTCTTCCAATATTCTAATAGATTTTTGTACTTTGAATGTAGTATTTATACTTAAATATATTGATAAAGGTATACACGTTATCAATAGTGAATATTTATTTTATTTCACTATTCTTACTGATATTCATTGTTAACTATTAGGTGGCTTTGTTTTTATTCAAAATTTCGCTTTTGTTTATATGAAATTTGTTCATAATAAATGTACTTGTTAACTGATAATAAAAACCAATTTCTCTATACTAACTAACAATGGTATTGATAAAGGTTTTTCTTAAAAAACTAACAATCCCTTAACAATCAATCATTTAATCTAAAAGCATTCAAAAATTAAAGATTAATTAAACATTTCATATTTATAAATCAAGCGTCTAAAATGAGATGAACAATTATCGAGAAAAAAGGCGTAGATACCAAAACTCAAATTTTACATAAGACATTAACTACCTAACTTCAAGGCATTTAATTTTGACCAAAAAAACAAAAATGTTTCAAGGTATTGTCAAGCTCCATTGAATCGTGAACAAATCGCTTTGAAGAAAGCAACCTTCTTCGAGGAAACCAATGTCAAAGGAACGGCGTGCCCCAATAAACGCCAATTTTGATTCAGAAACAATTGCATACATTTTTTTTATTTAAAAAAAAAAGAAGAAGTTACATTCGATCTATTACTTAGCTCCATTGAATTAGGAAAGGAGCGCTTATAACAAAATAACTATGTTCCGAAAACACTTCTCCAAAGAACGACGCGTTCCAAAAAACACCGGACCTGACACATAAAAAGCTGCATAACGTTTTAATTTTTTAATTTAAGAAAAAAAAACAAGTAAGTTCTTTTGAGCTGTTACTTAACTATATGGAACGATAAAAATAAGCAACCACCCGCGAAAAAGATCCTTGTGAATGTTGCATTGCGTCTCCAAAAACGAAAATATTGACACACAAAGATTTGCACAACTTTTTTTTTTTAAATAAAAAAATAAATAAAAAAGTATTTAACCTTATTTAATCGTGAAAAGAACCGTAAAAAGTAAGTAATAACTCTGAAAAAATACTAAACATGGACTTTGACCCACTTCTAAATCGAACTGGACCATAATTATCTACAGGAACAGGAGTTAGTTCAAAAAAATAATTTTAAGCCAATACAACGAATTCTGAAAACTTAGCATCTACGTTCCTTTTGCCTGATGATCCTTCAAATAATTATGAAATTAAAATCCCTTGAAATTAAACAGTTAAAATGTTACGATTTCACATTTGAAAGTCCTGGAATATAGCTAATTATAATTACAGTTAAAACATTAAAGAATGTTAAATTTCAATCAATACAAAAAAATCTAATTAAACAAAGATTTAAAGTGGTTGGAATCGAACAATTTTAAATTTTAGATGTATGATCTTAAATAAAATTCGTATAAAAATGATAAATTTGACGTAAAAAGTGTTCAAAGGCTTTCAAATTTAAAAAAAGCGTTTATGTGGAAAATGTTTTAAATTTCTAGTGGAAACGTTAAAAATTGTACTATTTTAATTTGATTGGATAGGGTTGAATTGACTCGAGGATGAATTTACCTAAATAAACAAAAATATTTCACCAATAAAATGGACATTAAAATCACAATCTAAAAATCTTCGATTACTAGAGATTTCAAGCGATTGCAACGTGATTGGAAGTTGATTGCAGACACGTAATAAATTCATTATACAAATTATGATGAACCTGGATTATTCATCTTCTTATTTGAATAAGTGATTCATTTTTCAATACTTGAATCAGTGATTATCGCATTGGAAGCAGTACAAACACTGCAATTCCAGTTGTTATTCACTGACTTCATTATAGAAAATGTTACTGAAGCTGCAGGAAAGTCTACTAAAAATTCCCTTCGTCTAATTACAGTCGAATTAGTGAGAAGCTGCTATAATTTTTCCTGATTGATATCTTGAAAAATGATTCCTTGCTTTTTAGTATTTATCTAATTAAATATTAGGTAGATATCTAGAATAAATAGATTTTTGCTCGTTTCACCAAAAAATGACCAATAATCGTCAAAATTATGATCAAAATTATTTTGAATAATTACATTTGTTCTATCTATCAAGTAGAGTTGTAACTTTAAAAAAATCAAAAGTGTGTTGATTACTAGTCCATCAAAAACTCAATTGGCTTTAATTTTGTTACAATGGACAACGTGATAGGGTGACTAATAATGCATGGATTATGAACCAAACTAAATCTTAACTACCAAGGAACGTAGTGTATTATCTCAGCTTCGGGCAAAACTTCTGTTTACCCTTTGGAAACAAAAAATCTTTGGCAAAAGTACACTTGGTAGATAAAATCAAAAGAGAAGAATTTAGGTCTAAACGTGCTTTTACAATGCTTTCTCACTTATGAAGAACAAATTAACTGTAGATTTGACCACTGATCAACACACTTTTATTAATTTTTTTAACGATCATCTTCACTTGATGTTTGCGCCCTGGTCAACACCTAAATATCTTCTTTCCATATCTATCTATATTGTACATATCCTAGTTATCTCGTAGATTAATTTTGGTAATTACAATTAGTCACAATTAACAAAACCAGAAGCTTTGTTATTCTTCTAATCATTTCTTCTTCTGAATCATAAAAATATCCAATTTCCAGTTTGACAGTTAAAAGTTAAAACTTGAGAAAGTTGATCATGAGATACTTGAAGTTTGGAATTAAGCAAAAGAAGGAATTGGTATAACTTAAAATTGAAGTTTCTTTTGCTTGGTCTGGCAAATGGCACTCAATTTAAGTTTGTGAATAATTCTGGTTGCAGATGCCTCGTCGTCGAATGAAGCAGTGCATCTACAGCAGCGTCTGAAGAGCCTGAGCACGGAATTGGTGACCCTGAGGAACCGGCTGCACGTGAGCCAGCCAGGTAACAATTCAGGGCCGGCGGGTGCTGCATGCAGCCCCCTGGCCAAAAGTCCTGAGAAAAGTGTGAGTTCTTCAGCCCCAGCGGTACCACCGAGGACGACATTGCCACCAGGTGGCAATGGTATCAATGGTACACACCATATAGGACATCCTTCCGGTCACACTCTTACTGCTTCCGCGATCGTTCATCCTCACGCAAATTACGGCACGAGCAATGGCCTCAACCACAACTCGATCACAAATAATTTAATATCTGGTCAGTATCTAACCACACGTCCACAACGCGACATGACATTAATGTTATGGAAACTTGATATTTTATGTTGGCAAATTCTCTTGTGATCGAAATTATGATAATGTGAATTTGAAGGATTAGAATATAAATTCTAATTAGGGAAGTTCCAGTGATGAAATCAACGTATCCAAATAACAAGGTGCTATCTCGGAAGATGAGTATTGAAAGGTTCTATCTTGGGTGACGAAATCAGGAAGATACAAAATCCAGTATATAAAAATTGTATTGGGAACACGAGCGCTTTCATTGAGATAGAACCTTGTTATACGTTGAGATCCAAAAGTGAAATGGGCGCTTTGTAATTTATAATTGTCGCATTAACTTCAATCTAAAGAGATTTACTTAAGATAGTTGTCTCCCGAAAAATCAGATCTCTAAAAAAAGTACTTTTTTATGATTTAAGAATTAAGTGAACATTACTGATGATCTCATTTCAGATAAAAAACATAATTTTCAATACAAATTTGTTTAAAATATACAAAAGCATTTATTTTAACCATGGTTTTTGCAGTTTAATTTTTTTTACTATGGCATCTTACCAAGTTTTGAAAAATGGTTGAATTTTAAGGAATGATGGCTTATTTGCTTGCGGACTATGCTCTATGTATGAGCATAGGTAATAGTCTGATACCCGGCTCTGTCAGCACTCAGCAGATAGACTTATATTGAATAGAAGTGTTGATTTACTTATTTTCAAAAATGGAAACAGTAGAGTAGCAGGGAATTTCCTTCCCGAAAAAATAAGTCATGACTTACTAAAAGTCAACCATTTTTGAAAAATTGGTAAAAATCAACAGAAAAAAATTCAATTAGAAAAACTGTTGTTAACATAATTATTTTTTGCAAGTCTTAAACTTTTTTCATGAAAAAGAAATTTTTTTCTTTTATTAAACATGACGGATAATATAATTTCATTTCTTAAAATCATAAAAACTATTTTATTCAGAGATCTTATTTTTGTCACGACACTATCTTTATGTCCAGTTCGAGAAACTGAATAAATACTATAGTATTGCTCCTTAGAAAAATTCGAAAGAAACACGCTCACTAAATCCCAAAGATATTTTGTATTCGAATGTTTGAAAAAAAATTTTGCTTTTCTAATTTTAAACAGAGAACAAGTTACTAAAGTTTGAATAATTCAATGGTTACTAGTCGAAACCCAGTGAAAAGTGACTAAAACTTTAGTGAATGGTCATTGATTTCTCAGTAAATTTTAACTTATTGAGGTAGCCAGAAGTACGTCACTGATTCCTAGTGAAATTTGAATCGGATTTTTGTGAGTGCAGAATAGTACTATAGTTGTATTGCTTTTCGTGGTTAAATAAATGTAAATAAAAATATACAATTTCTACTGAATCTATTGAGAATCCAATTTTTGAAAATTCAGTATTCAGTCTTTCTTTAAATTCATACAAACTGGTTGAAATAAAATATCTGTAGATAAGTTATTTACAAATAATTTAAATTTTTACGTCTTTAATATTTATTTCAAACTGTATTATATATATACATATATATATATATATATATATATATATATTGCTCTCCTCCTTAAAATGATAAGAAATACTGAGAAAGTCATATGAAACATTACATGAAATTTCTTGTGATTTCCGAAAGCTCTGCAAAATGAAGTCCTTTTGAATATTATGCGGCCTTAAGTTACTTGAAATTTCGCATAATTGCATGGTTTATTTCAAATCAGCAAAAATTTTATACGCAAGATTTTAGAATTGTATTACAATATTCGCAACCCCATGACATTTTTGGAACCGTCTGTGGAACTTCGAAACTTCCTAGAAATCTCCATGGAAAATTGTTATTTCGTTAACAGTTTAAATTAATTTGTAATATTTTTAGCGTGAAAACGATCTCTTTTTAGGAAATTGCATGTAAAATAGATCGTAAAATAAAAAGAAACTTACCAAAAACGTTTAACCTTTAAATGCTTGATTCCAAAATTGGAACTATTTGTAATAGAATAATTTAGAGTAATTCATACCACAGCGGCTAGGAAAAACTGACAAGAAGTGATAATAGTGACTGTAAATGTGGGCCCTGATCGTTGCTAAAAGTAAGAAAATTGTTGACGATTTCTTTTAGTGAAAGTTAGAAAGTCTTGTATCCTTGAGGTTTTTCTTGAAAGCTGTGGATAAATCTTGAAGTATATATTTAATATTTATTACCGATATAATATAATCAAGTTTTTAGTGTCACTTTAGTATTGTCATAATATCTTCTAAGTTTTCTTCCTTAAGCATTACTTTTCGAAATATTTAATTATTGCAATTAAAGGATGGAAATAAATTTGAAATAATAAGAAGAATTTGAAATAACAATAATAATACTTTTAAAATGTATAAATATCTAATATGTGACTAAATCAATAGACCACATTTTTGAGATAATGTACATTTTATACAGTTTGAACTAACCACACCGGGGTTTACTGGGCAGGTATTAAGCTCATAAAACCGCGAACTGCATCGAATCTCGAATTACACTTTTACTATGATTATATAATCAGAATATTTCCTGTCAGTTGAGGAATGGTATTTATTCGTATTTCGAAACTAAAAATCGTTGAGCCTTGCCAATTTTAGAACTAAAACATTAAATGAGAACTGCAATATTAAATCACACCTTTAGAGTGACCCAAGACCCAACTTTATGTCAAAACTAAATAATCATTATGAGACCAAAATTGTATTAATTTCTTGCTCAACTGAGAATTTACAAGAGGTTTCAATATTTATGATTATTGTTTTTTTTTCTCACTTCAGATATATTTTTTTCAGCTACTTTAGAATCCCTTGAAAGTATATGAACCTAATTTACAATATCCCTTTCCCCTTGTAATTTTTAATCCTTTCTTTTGTGGCAAAAAAGATGAAAGAAAGAAGCTAAGGAAGAACGTTATCAATTTATGTTTCCGGTAGATCTGGAACCCCCAAAGCGACACAGCGGGGTGCCTGACGACGGGATAGTGTCCTGTGTCACAGCTTTGGGTTGTCAAAGATCGGCGCCGATTTCCAGTATCATCGCCGATGTAAAGAATGCTAAAAGCTCGCATGCCCAACATCATAGGTATCCACCAAAGGGAAATGGATCTTCATCCGGTCAAGCCACATCTACGGCCTTGGACGACCTCATTCACCTATCCGCACCTCTCACCGAAGATGCTGTCCTCAAGTGTCTCCAGGCTCGCTTCTGTGCCAAGCAATATCATGTGAGTCATTCCAGACTTATTCTTTATCGATACGATCAATTACAGAAAATTTAAGAGGGATCTGATACGAAGTCATTTCCTAAATAGATGACATTTCCTTCTTTTTTATTAGGGTCTCGTAGGCTACGCCGAAAACCCTTGTAACGATTTGAGACGGTTTGTCTGGCCGTCGTTTACCATTACTACTCCTATATATTTCCTACAATATATCTGCTAGAGGGTTGAAATTCGGCTTAATTATTAATCAGCCCTGTAGTATTCGAAGAAAAACATATTCTTCCATTTGTATGATTTTTTTTGTTATTAGTGGTTCACAAATAAGGAAACTGAGGAAATTTGTTTTTTTAGACTTCTATTCTGTAAGCTTATTTCTTTATTCTGATTTTCTTTGGGGACAGGTCAAATTGAAGCTCTTGGAATGTAAATGTGAAATCAAAAATAAAATTTTCTGTTATATTGTCTTTTTACATTCTCATCCTATAATGAGAAGGAGGTATTAGATTTGTGTTAAATTTGACCTCCCCCCCCCCCGGTTTTTGTCAAATGTCCAC
>JAUELO010000080.1:1742918-1753741 GCA_032357855.1 Amphibolips quercusostensackenii | reverse complement strand
CGTTCCTATTCTGCTTTTGTGCACGGCCGCATTATGACACAAGCCAGGTATCAATTTACAGAACAAGCAGACCCAAAAAGTATCCTAATTGAGCACTTGTGTAGACAACTTTTCATTGTCATTTATTGTAATGCAAATCAAGTTATGAAACTTACTTTCTAAAAAAATGGATGTAATATAAACTTGCAAAAGTACTTTTATACCATGATATATGGGTACTATATTTAATTTAATAAATGAAATTAAATTTCTCAAGCTTTAATTAATGTATCTATTAAATTTTATTTAATATAAAGTTATTAAGAAGGTGGCCGCGGCTCAGAAAAAACCTGGAAGTCAAATCTTGTTCGCCAGGGAAAATTAGGGTGAACCACTATTGAATTCAGGTCTACACCTTTTTTTAAATTTTCTTAAATTCTTTTGAAATATTTTAGGGTATTTTAAAAGATTCTAAGGAACTTCTAAAAGATTTGATTAATTTGCAGGGATTTGAAAGAATTTTAACGCTTTTAGGGCATTTAACAAATTTTCAAGGGACTTGCAATATTTTATAGTATTTTAGGAGATTTCCATGATTTTTCAACACATTTCAGTTATTTCAAGGGATCTCAAAGGTTTTCAAGATTTTAGGGTTTTTCAAAGTTCTAAGGAACTTTCAAAAGCTATAAAAAGTTTCAAAGAATTTCAAAATATTTTAAAGGCTTTGGAAGATTTCAGGGTATTTTTAAAGATTCCAAGGTATTCTTAAGAGATTTAAAAATTTTCAAGAAATTTCCATGGATTAAAATTAGAATTCCGAAGGACATGGAATAATTTCATAGGACCTAACTTTTTAGGATATTTTAAAATATTACAAGAGATTTTACAAAAATTTCAATGATTTTAAATGATTTCAAAAACTCTCAAGAATTTTGAAGAATTGATTCACTAGAATTGAGTGATTTCATAGGATTTTAAATGTTTTTAAATATTTTAAGGTATCACCAAAGATTTCAAAGAATTTTAAAGATTTTTTAAAACTCCAAGGAAGTTTTAGGAGTTTTTAAAAATTTCAATGAATTTCAAAAGATTTTAAAGGATTTGTAATATCGTCAAGTATTTTTAATATATTTCAGTAATTTGAAGTGGTTTTAAAGGATCGGATATATTTGAGGGTATTTTAAAAGGTTCCAAAGCATTTTCAAGAGATTGAAAATCTTTTAAGAGATTTAAAAAGAGTTAAAGGGATTTTAAATATTTTAGGGTATGTTTAAAAATTCCCAGGAATCGTCAAGAGCTTTAAACAGTTTCACGGGATTGCAAAAGATTGTAAAGGATATTTTAGCAATATTTTAGCATAATTTAAAAGATATGAAAGCATTTTCAAAAAATGAAAAAAATGTCAATGGATTTTCAAGGATTTTTAGAGATTTGAATAAATTTTGCATGCGGTTGTAAAGAATTTCTTATAGTTTCGGAAGATGTGGAACGATTTTACAGAACCTGTAATTTTTCATGATATTGAAAAAGATTTCAAGGGATTTTATCAGATTTCCGACGATTCTAACTATTCAATGGAATTTTAAAAGCTCTCGAGGTATTTCAATTAATATTCCAAGATTTCAGGAAATATCATCAATTTCCATAAAATTTCACGGGATTTTATACTATTTCAATGGATTTCAAAGAATGTATTCACAAAAAGTGAGGGATTTTGTAGGGCTTCATGTATTTGAAGAGGTTGACAAATATTTTTTTAATTCTTTCAAGTTCATTTGGAATTCACCCTAAATTCCTATTAATTGTGTCCTGAATTCTTTTTAATTCTTTTGAATTTTTTGAAATTTTTTAAAATTTTTTGAATTCTACTAAATTTACTCAATTCTATTCAACTCAATGGATTTTTAAAATATTTTTTTGTTAATTCATCTTGAAGTCTTTTGTGTTCATATTTATAAAGTGCTTCCAACTCACTTGAATCAGAAAAAAATTTACCTTGTATTTTTATGACTTTCATCGAATTCCTTTCAATTCCCCTAAATTCATCTATATTCATTCTAATCTTATTTAAATAATTGCAATTTTTAAGAATTTTGGATTTTTTAATTCATTTGAATTCTTTTGAAGTTAACTTTAATTGTCTAGAAGTCTTATGAATCGAATTATTTTAAGTTGCTTTGAATTAAAAAGAATATTAATCACATTATTATTGCACATTAGTCACTTTTAGTCACTTTTTGGATTAGATATATTTTTCTGGAGTTTAGAAGTAATAAAGAGGTAATTGAAATCTACTTTTTAAATTTTTGTACGTGAGGGTATTGTTTCCATTTCTGGTTTGCAGCTGTTCCGTAATTGAAATTTTCAGATGCGTTGTAAAGCAAGAAACAGTGATTGATGGCAATATTATCTGATTTTAGACGAACGTTGGTCCCATCCTGGTCAGCATTAATCCTTACACGGACGTTGGAAATCCCCTGACTCTGACGAGTACGAGGGCTGTGCCATTGGCGCCCCAGTTAAATAGGGTTGTGCAGGAGGCCGTAAGACAGCAATCAGAAACTGGTTATCCTCAGGCGATCATTCTCTCAGGTAAACGCGCAATAATATTTGTGCATAGGAAGTTCTTGCTTGCTGGAACGATTGCTAAGTTACTTTAGTCAATTATACGAAGAAAATTCTCATTTTCAACTCACTGAATTCAACGGTTACTACATTTTTATTTTTTAAGGTTCAAAATATACAGTTTTTAATTAAAAATGGTTCTAAATTACCAGAATATTTCATTTTCCATTAGAAAGGGTAGAGTTAGAATCATTTAAAACTTTTAATTGAAGAAGCTTCCAAATACAAATATTCCAGTTGCAACTTGTAACAGGTGTCAATTTCGAATAATATTCAAAATGTAAAAAATTACAGACAAGGAAAGATTTTATATTTACAAATTTTTAATTTGGTTAATTTATACAAAAAAACTTCTAAATTTTTACTCACTGCATTCAACAGTTACTTAATTTTTATATTTCAATTTAAACTGTTAAAGCTTGAAAAGGTCCCAAGTTGGACAGTTTTTACAATTAGAAATTGTTTTATCTTATGGAACTTTAAAATGGAACAGTAGAATGAAACAATTGAAATTAACTGCAGTAAAGAGTTTAAATTAAAAAAATGTACAGTTTGGTAACGGGTCATACTGAAGAAATAGGATTTTACCCACAATAAAAAAGTATTTAATTTTGAATCTAAATAAAAAAAAGGTTAATAAAGAAAATAATTAGTAGCGTTACATAAGTGTTCGAACAAATATTTAATTTCCAATTGGAGTAGCTTCGAAATACAAATATCCCACTTGGAACATGTCCGAAATTGGAAGAAATTTCAAATTATAGAAAAATTCCTTTTATTAAAAATTTCAAATTGTAAAAGAAGCCAATTTCTAAAACTCTTGAAAGTGCCAAACATTTTTAAACAGAAAAACTTCTAGTTTAAAAAAATTTCAAATCATAAGAGCTTGAGAATTCTTTGAAGAGCTTGAATAATATCCAAGTTATAAAATTTTCCAAACTGAATTACAATCATGTCCATTTTTTCTCTTTCTTTATTGGTTTTGTAAAGATGGCAGATTTTATTTCTCTGAATTCAATTTGAGTTTTAAACTAAAAAAAGTTTATTCTAATTGCCAGGCACGAGTGGTTCAGGAAAAACTTATGCGTCAATGTTATTACTGAGGCAACTTTTTGATGTTGCTGGTGGAGGTCCTGAAACCGATGCCTTCAAACACTTGGCTGCTGCTTTCACTGTTCTCAGATCCTTAGGTTCTGCCAAGACTGCCACAAATTCCGAAAGTTCGAGAATCGTGAGTTTACTAAAAATTAGCATTTTGATAAATCCTAATTCAGTTATTCAATGATATTAAACGATTATATTTTTTATCCAGGGTCATTTTATAGAGGTTCAAGTAACCGATGGAGCACTTTACAGAACAAAAATCCACTGTTACTTTTTAGATCAAACCAGGGTCATTCGACCTTTACCAGATGAAAAAAATTATCACATTTTCTATCAGATGCTTGCTGGTCTTTCGCATGATGAAAGAGGTAATTTACCTCACTTCTTTAATTTGTCAATAAACACTGGTAGTTTTAATTATTATAGTTTTGAAATAAAAATATTTAGTTGGTATTACATGCAGTAAGACAAACTCTTTTTTTAGTAAAACTCAATTTGGAGGGTTATAACCTTAAGAATTTGAGGTATTTACAACATGGAGATACTAGACAGGATGAATCTGAAGATGCAGTGAGGTTTCAAGCCTGGAAAGCCTGCTTAGGTATGACTACAATTTGTTACATTGAGTAGAGTAAAAAGTAAAACTTTGTTATAGGAACAACATAGTTCATTAGGATCCTATTAGGATCATTAGATTATATTTTTTGCCCTTATTACGGACCGCTTAGATTACTTACGAATTGAATCTGTAATGGTTATGTAATATCTCATAATGCCGTTTTATGAAAGGACTCAACTAACAAATTCTTACGAATTTTGATAAATTCAGGGGTTCTGGGAATTCCATTTTTGGATGTGGTTCGAGTGCTAGCAGCTGTTTTGATTCTTGGAAATGTGGGGTTTACTGATGGCCCTGGAGTGGAGGTTGGAGTGATCGGAGAGAATGAGTTGGCATCTGTGGCGGCACTTTTAGGTGTTCCTCCACCCGCTTTACTGAGAGGACTTACCTCCAGGACCCATAATGCACGTGGACAGCTCGTCAAGTCGGTCTGCGATGCCAATATGGTAATCACGATTGAAATTTAAATAAAAAGGAACCCAAATTCCTCGAAAGTACGAACAGAAACTCTGAATGCATTTTTGAAAAGACAACGATGAATATCAAAAAGTAGATAATTTAATATAAAATTGTTAAAGGATCCACATTGAAATACTAGAGAAATAGAAAACTTTTGTAGAAGAGTATTTTAAATGTATTGATATTTTACAGTACATAATATTTATTTTTTATTTTCAAATAGTCTAATATGACGAGAGATTCGCTGGCAAAAGCACTTTATTGTCGAACAGTCGCAACCATAGTAAGAAGAGCTAACAGTTTGAAGAGACTAGGTTCGACTCTCGGAACTCTTTCTTCTGATTCAAATGAGTCAGTCCATAATCAGGCTGAAGTTACGAGTCAACACGCATCCACTATTGGTAGTTCAGCAGGTAAATTTTAGCTTAAATATATACATACCCAGAGGGCGCGAAATTCAAGAACGTAATTGGAACTTCCTAAAAACGTTGCTTGGTCGTGCAAGTCAAAAGGCTTTATTTAAACATTTCAAAAACTGTCCTAAGTCATACCAAATAATGTTCTGAAAACGTTGCATGTTCCAAATAGGTCCTTGAAACGTCTCTGGAACATTGCGTGTTTTAGGGACGTTATTTGGACTGAATTAGGACGTTTTTGAGACGTTCTAATGACTTTCTTTAACGTTTGTGCTAACTGGGTATACATAATACAAGCTAATTAATAATAATTATAATTCCAATAAAAAATATTATATTTTTAATTATCTAAATAATTTCAATATATGTGTTAAGGTGGAATTGGTTCAAGAAGTATGACTGCCTTGAACAATGCAGTGAGACATGCAACCGACGGATTTATTGGAATCCTGGATATGTTTGGTTTTGAGGATCCAAAACCAAGTCAACTCGAACATTTGTGCATAAATCTCTGTGCCGAGACAATGCAGCATTTCTACAATACTCATATTTTTAAGAGTTCGATCGAAAGTTGCAGGGATGAAGGCATTCACTGTGATGTTGAAGTTGATTATGTTGATAATGTCCCTTGTATCGACCTCATCTCATCTTTGGTAAGTTGCATATACATTAAAAAAAATAATCGACTATTTTTTTAAAAGAATTTTCAATCATGATGATTTTGTCTGCAGAGAACTGGATTATTAAGTATGTTGGATGTTGAATGTTCGATACGTGGAACAGCAGAGAGTTATGTTGCTAAGGTGAAGGTCCAACACAAACAAAATCCGAGGCTTTTTGAACCAAGGGCTGTTGACTGTAGATCATTTGGAATCCAACATTTCGCTGGGAGAGTCACATATGATGCTTCAGATTTCCTAGGTAAAGTATATGAATATAAAATTATGCTATGTATTATTTTATCAAACCTGCGATCGAGTGACTTTTGACATCAGCTCTTTTTACATATTAGTTACTCATTATTTCAGATACGAACAAGGATGTGGTGCCTGATGATCTTGTAGCAGTATTTTACAAACACACCTGCAATTTTGGGTTTGCAACACATTTATTCGGAAGCGAGCTGAAGGCACTTTATGCAAGTGATACCGTTCCCAGAGGAGTTAGCTTTAGAATATCCCCTACGTCACATACTGATCTGTGAGTGACGAGCTTATTGCTTGTAATAAATTCAGGCATTCAACATTTAATATTAAAATATATAGGCAAATATAAGTACAATACAAATATAGCCTTAGCAATTTTAATATTAAATATTCCTGTTTCTAGATTGAATGGAGATGAGCCAATTTCGACTTTGACTCAGGATTTCCATACTCGATTGGATAATCTTCTGAGGACTTTGGTACATGCAAGACCTCATTTTGTTCGATGTATTAGAAGCAATGCTTCAGAAACACCCATGCATTTGGATAGAGGAGTGGCTATGCGTCAAATTAGGTCTCTTCAAGTCCTGGAAACTGTAAATTTAATGGCTGGAGGTACGTTAAAAGCAGCTTGAATCGTCTTGAGAAAACATATTAAATAACTTTTGATCTAAGCTTCAGACATATTTTTATCATATAATTTATTTATTTCCAGGATATCCTCATAGAATGAGGTTCAAGGCCTTTAACTCTAGGTACAGACTGATCGCTCCCTTCAAGCAGTTACGAAGGGCGGAAGACCAAGCAGTTGAAGACACAAAATTAATTTTACAAAATGCCCAACAAGTTAAGAGCAAATTCAGTGCTAGCACGAGTTGGGCTCTTGGAAAGAGACACATTTTCCTCAGTGAAGGTATTCGGCAGCAGTTGGAACATCTTAGATCTGAAACCAGAAGAAAAGCTGCAACTTCTATACAGGTGTGTAAATAATGATCTACTTTTGAAATCAAGTAAAATATAAATGCGAGAATTTTTCATTGAATTTCTTCTTTCATATTTATAATTTTTGTTTATCTGATTTAATCCACAGGCTACATGGAGAGGCTGGAGGGTCCGAAGAAGATGGCCTCTGCGAAGAACGAAAATCGGGATGACCTCTTCTCTCAGTCAGAAGCAAAATTCCCATCCACCCAGTAGTAACACTGGTACTATTCAGAGAAATTTGACTGTTGGATCTGTAACCGGAAACGGAGTTCGGCCAAGGCCCCAACCTATCACGGGAACGCCGCCCCCAGATCCATCAGAAAAATGTGCTGATCAGAAGATGATTCAGCAAACTTGCACTCTCTTCGGTCTGGACTTGGTAAGCAAAATTTGGTTAAAGTCAATGTACAATAAGTTCTGGATTCTTTAGAAGGTACATTCATTTAGCAGGTATAACTTTTTACCTTCCGTATCTATTCAATTTATCTATGGGTACTTCTATCCTCTTCATATTAATTCCTTTTCAAAATTCATGAAAATAATTCTGCATCATCAACTTTCTTTATATGAAATGAAGTTATTCATCCTTCATTCCATTCTTCAAAAAATCTCTCCTTTTTTCTTGGCCTCCTCTTATAGCTTCTTCGGTTGAATTCCCTGTTTTCCTTTACACTTCTTTCTGAGTTTCCTTTCATAGTGAAAATAGAACCGCTTTCCTTTTCACTTCTTATTCCGTAATTTAAAAACTCCCTTAAATTCGCTTTTCTTCAACTATTTCTCTTCTTTTTGTTTTCTTCATGATTTGTTTTTCTCCATAAAATTATTAACCTTTTCAGTTTTTGGATAAATCCTTTTATGCCCCATCTACATTATCTATTTCAAGAACTACTTCTTTCGCTTTGTTTTTATATTCAATTTTCCAAACTTAATTATTTCACTGATTAGCTCCCGAAATGGTTACTTTTGTTCTTCTACTTTTATTCTTTCCGCTACTTTGAATACCTTTATTTTTGCCTACCAATTTCAATTAATAACCAGTTTTATCCTCCACAATATTAAAATTTTTTTTTTGTCTTATTTATCCTCTAATCTCTCCATTCTCTTTAACCAGATGCTACTCCTGTATATTGTTGCCGCCTACTTTGAATAAGCTTTTGGTCTCCATTCTTCTCTTCTATCGATAGTTATTTAAACAAGTACCATAACATTTGTGACCTAAAAACATTTTTTTTTAGGAACGACCTCCACCTGTACCACCAAGCAGATCTTATACTGTCACAGGAAATACAAAGTTAGGCTATCCTCAAACCCGGGTGATGAAGACACCTTTCCCTGGTAAATATACTTCACGACCCTAAACTTTGTGAATATTTTTATTTAAAAATATATCTTTAGTTTCTTAATCTTTTTTTTTTCTATTTATTTATTTTAGAAGAAGGGGAAGGTGAGGTAGTCCTTTTAAAAGGAGAAACTGTCCTCGTCGTTGGAGCTTCACCCAGGCGAGGTCACTTACTCGTTGAACACAACAACATTACGTTACACGTACCTTACCAGTTCATGGAGTTGAAGCCATGCAACATTAATGTCTAAGTGTTATTTATTTCTCCTCTAATCATATGAACCAAAAGGTTAACCGAAATCATTAAATCCATGTACAAAAGAGATTAAGACATCATCAAGATTTTGGTGATTCCCTTGATATTACGTTTGGGTTAAGTATTATAAAATCCTTTCGTCCTCCTTACTGCCGATAAATTGCCATAAGATAGTCTTAAAAAGATGTCCTATATATGTTCTGATTTCTAAATTAAAAATTAGAATTAAAAGCCCGAAGCTGACCTTCTCAGGTATTTGATTAAAAATCATCTCGTCTTTCAGTGAGAATCTCGAAAATTCGCCCTTGTTTTATGACTTTTGTCTAAAATTGTTTTTATTTCATATTTTTTTTATACACGTACTCCTTTGTTATATGATTCGCTCAAAAACCAAGATTTGTCTTCCATTTAAGTAGGATCTACCGTTAATTAGTAATTGTATGTTACGTTAGTGGAAAAATCACAATATGGAGATGGTAGTTCATAAGCTATTTTTAGGATATTATTGGAAATTGTAAAATATTATCTACTTTATTTTAAATTGTGATTTTTTTACTTACTAGTTCGTAGGTCTCTTGACTGGAGAACTCTAAATATGATAGTAAACAGATTATACAGTACGTAAATATTATACCGGTGATGTGCATTTAGAGGGTGCTACAGCAGATTCATTACTTCTTTTTTATTTTTCTATTATTTTAACAGGTACTTTTATTTCTTTTCAGTTCCCACTTCTTTTCTAAATTCAATTTTACTTCAGATATACAATCGATTAATTCTCAATGTTTAACGAATTTCTAATATCGATGAATATACATTTTTAGTCTGTGAACCCTATGTAAAAAGTAGCGATACACAAGCAATAACATAGTAACCTAAAGTCCCAATTTTTACCTGAAAGGTATTAACCAACAGTATTCTCGTCTGTCACTGAATTCTTAGTGCCAATCGCTAGAACGAACCTACCACACAAGTTATGTGTATGTGTATGCACTTATTCGTAATTGTCATTAACATCGTAATTATTATACACGATCATTGTTGCAATTATAATTCCTCCGTAATTATGTCGTACGAAGGTGAAGGTATTTGCTTTGTAGATACGAGCACTCGATTAATTGCAGGCTAACTCTCTGCCACTTGAATACCTTCCTACTCTCAAAAGCAATACCTTTGCGCTTTTGAGGGCTTCAAAAGCTTTGGAGATTATATATGTACATATAAACATACAAACGTGTTACCTACGTTCGATAAAAGAAGAATTATATTAAAAATGGTTGCACCACTTCTATATGTTAAAGTGAATCAATTTCTCTTTAGTGAAATAAAGATTCCGAGGTTACAAAACATGAGGGTAGTACTTAAATAAAGTTTTTCAGAATACAAATTTTCCGGTGAAATTTAAAAGTATTGCATTGATTTACTTTAATATAGTGGTCTCGACTATTCTATTCATGGTAAATTAAAATCTGTATAGTTGGGAAAGATTTTAATTATTAAGGTTACCTAGATGAACATGTAAATAATTGGTACTCATTCTTTTAGTAATAATAAATACATTTTATAAGATTTATTACACGTAGACTGTGTTGTTATTTCCTTATTCATAAGATGCAGGTTTTTCTTGGAGAAATTAAAATTAGAAATCCCTCAAAATAAATAATTAAAAAATTTTGAATTTAATTTTTATTAAACTTTTAACATTTTATAATTAAATTGTTTTAAATTCAAAACGTTCAAAAATATACAGTTTCACATATTATTTTATACAGTTGCGAAATCAAGATTTGCGGCAGCGAATCTCCGCCAAGTACTAAAAAACATCAGAAAAAGATTCTAAACACGCATACGAGAAAAAATCTACCATAAAGAATTATTTATCAATCATCACTATTATTAATATTTTATCTCAAACAGAAATTACTTTAAACACGAGAACTGGAATATTTCAGGCAATTTATGAGATATCCTAACCAAACTTTGTGGGTATATAGAACACATCAAAGTACAAAGGTTTGTGTGTTAGGAAGATATCAATTAAAAATTAAAAACATGCGCTATAATCAAATTATCAAAAAAAAAAAAAAAAAAAAAACAAAGCTTAAAAAAAATTCTT
>JAUELO010000080.1:1199237-1210374 GCA_032357855.1 Amphibolips quercusostensackenii | reverse complement strand
ACCATTCTGTCCCCGCCCCTGATATATATATATATATATATATATATATATATATATAATATGTGTGTGTGTGTGTATTGTGTTTCTTTTATCTTAAAACATAGAAATATCTCTAGAAATACGCATTTTACGAAAAAAATGTACTCAATAAAAACATTTAAATTTCGAGGGGGAAAAAAGACTGCGCAAAAATTTATCCCACCTTATCCTTATCACAAAAATACAGAAGTTTTGTTTCAAAAATTTTTTTTTATATACGCCACATGGCACTGCATTGGCGAAAAATGTAGGGTCTTAGTACATTAAAAATGACATTGAAATTTTTTTTGGCTTTTTTTTTTATTTTTATGTCAGCAACACAACATAAGAGTACAAAAAGAAATCTGCTCCTACAAATCAACCCAAGGAAACCGACTCTTTGTCTTTTCTTTTTCCTTTGGAAGCGCATTTCTTGAACAGTCAACAGCGCCATTTTCGCCAATGCAGCGCCATCTAGCGCTAATCGAAAAAAAATTATGAAATAATACTTACGTATTTTTTTATGAGAAATCTGAATCGGTTATAAAAAATATAGATTTCCATTTGAAAATCTTAATCCCTCCCCCGCCACTAGGAGAGTGGGGTGTGGAGTAAATTTTGGTGGGGTCGTTTTTCCACCTCGAAAATAGAAAGTCTTTATTCATGACATTTTTTTCGTTAGATGCGTATTTCTTGAGCTATTTCGTTGTCTCGAGATAAAAGAATCACCCTATATATACCTATATATATTTTACGTTTTACTTACTGTATTCCTTAAATTTTCATTTTTAGTTAAGTTTAGTTTATTTTGTAATGACTTTAAAGCATTCGAAACGCTTCAAAACATTCAGCATTTGAATATTTTAGACTGACATCGTTTAATATTTAACAATTTTGAATTAAAAGCGTATATCGAAACATTGAAAGTGATTTGTTTTTATTTTGAAATCTTTCGAAAAACCGTCAAAAAGTATTTATATCTTATTGTTCAAAAAATAATTAAGGTAATTGTTTAGTTAAATAATTATTTTTAACATGATATGCCCAAAATAGTATAGTTCAAAATGTACATTATTACAATATTATTACAATAATATTTTATAATTTACTATGATTAAAAAGTCGAAAAAAAGACAAATTTTACAAAAGAATTTCAAATTTTTAGTATTATTCTACCAGAATATTGTCATAAATACTATTCAGCGCTTTAAAGAGTTATATCTATTACACTGAATTGACAATTGCCTCGCTCTAAATGAAAAATTGAAAAGCATTTCAAAAGTTCAGAATACCGTGACTATTTAACTCTCCGAAGAGAAGATTGCTACAAACAATTATAAATTGTTATATTAATTCATTTAAACATGTTATTATTGACAGAGGGTAATACCTGATGTATTAGAAAACTTTTGTATAAAAAAAACTGCAAAAGAGCAATAATTACCGCCATAAACTTGCAAACCCCAATTTTTTACTTATGGGGTTTTGGTTTTTGGGAGCCTATAAAACAGACTGACATATAAAATTCTCAGAAACATATTATCCTTATGGGAAATATGTATTACACTTTATAATGGGCTTGCGGAACCTCTGAGCTTCATTTTTGTTTTGTCTAAAAATACGCATTTCTTTTCGTGTATATTCAAACAAATGTAGAAGGGATATGCATGAGGGTTCAAAAACCAAAATGTGGACCACCTTCACCTGAAAATTATACCGCCACCCTGTGCCAAGCGAGTTACCCTTAAGTACCTTTCACAAGGCACATCTCGCTTCAGATGAGTAGGCGGGTGCACATGAGATCTTACGATTAGCATCTACTGTTATTAGTGTCCCATTGTACTTATTTGTACACATTGTCTATAAATTTCCCAACTTCGAAGGCTTCAAATTGGGGCAGTCATCATTTTCTCCACAGATACCTGTATACCACCCTTTGCTCAACTTATATCTACCCCTTATATGTAAAAGTAGGTAAAGTCTAATATCATATAGTATAAATATAATATATAAACTTTTTACATTTTCATCAGAGAAAGTATTAAATTTGTGTGAAATTCCCCCCTCCCTGTTTTTGTCGAATTTCCAATCTTGTTTTTTAAACAATTATATTGTTTTTAATTTTTAATAATTTTTGATACTTCAAGGTACGTTATGCTATGGTTAGTACCTTTCATTGTTTTCTCTAATTGTTTAATAAATTATTAAAAATGATAAACAATATAATTGTTTAAAAAATAAGATTTAAAAAAAAACGCCTGGAGATAATCATAAAACGAATTTACTTGTATCTTTACTTTTTTAGTAGGACTCTTAGTTTTGTTTATAATAAATGCTCAATGTTTAATAACAATGTAATTGTTTAAAAATCGACTGTAGAAAAAAAAACGAAAAAAGAAGCTGGAGATATTGCTAAGACGAATACAGGGTTATTTTTATTTTTTTCCTACGGCCATTACTTTAGTTTTAATTCAATGCTTAAGCCTCAGATCTATATGCATAGCTAACTTCTGGGTCGTAATTTTTTATGTAAAAAAATGTTTCAGCTGTAGTGCAAGGCCCTTAAAAGCTAAAAAGTGTTACATTTTTTTGTAAAAATAAAAAATAAATAATGTAACAGCAATAAGTATCTCAATGAAATATTGGTCGGCATCACTGAAAATAATTCGACCTTAATTTTATTCAGAAAACTACCCTTAAAAGTGAAAACCACCCACTATAGAGAATTGACCACTTTATTTTATTTTTTTATATACCTAAGATATTTTCAAGTTTGAATAAATAAAAATGATCTTGATAATGAGTTGAAATAATAAGTTAACAGTGATAGAAAACTAACCTTAAACTTTTGAAAACTACCCCTTAGAATGATAATTTGTTTCTTACATAGTTTTTCACATAATTTCTCCTTAGAAAAGTTCTAGGATGACTGCAGAGATAAGATATGAATATCTAATAATTACTTTAACCCTCCTAAGACAATTCCATGTCCGGCTTTTGGATTTTGAACAACCCTCAATAAAAAAATTGTAAACTGACGTCTTTTTTAATTAACGTGAACAACTGGTTTACAAGGATGTCAGAATATAAGTCTGGAACATTAAAAAGTTATATTGCCTGATTCATAATACAAACTAATTCGATTCAAAAAAGACAAAAAAAAAAACTCTCAAGAATATAATTTTTAATTAAAAAATAAAAGTTTCTACTGAGATATCGGGGAGTTGCACTGAAATATGACAAGACTGAGGTACACTAGGTTTGTATTATTTTTAATATTTATTATTGTAGTTTATCACAAAATTACAGCAGTATATAATTTTAGTTCATTAGTGAATTTGAAGCTTTGGCAATATTATATATTTTTTAAACTATAATCTTTAAGAATATCAATGAAGTCAATTAATTTGACTAATTGTATTCCGTAATCTTCGTTATTAATTTTCTAGGTTCGCTAAACTAATATAAAAAACCAATTAAAAACACAAAGTTTCAAAATGAACCATTTCAATTTTTAAAATTGTAAATTTTTCATTGAAAGCCTTCTAAATAAAATAATGAAAAATTGCCATAGTTTAACAATGAGAACTAAACACTTTTTCTATTACTTACAAAATTTTGGAAAGGGGTGTAACAAATTTACCACAAATCAAGTAAAAATATTGCGAATTTAATCAAATGAAAAATGTGTATGTACGTTTAACCTGGCCGCGCAGGCTAAACTAAACGTACAGAACATCCATACGTATGTACATTCTTTAGATGAAAAACACAAAAATCCAAATAATTATTGTTGAAAACAATGTTTCAACCTGAACTATTTTGTATAAAGCAAGCTTCATTATGTCTTCTCCAAAATTTGTTACAATTGACAATGAGCATATTTTTCTTTATTTTATGAATTATCTAAAAATTGTCACCAAATAGCATTACGGAATTTTCCGTAAAACTAACCGGTAAATTATAGCACTAGGGTTAGTATTACGGAATTTTCCGTAACGTTAACCCTGAACGACCTGGAAGTGAGGAAAATTGTAATTATTCAAACTTGAAGAATTAAAAATGTTTAAGTTCTACAGATTAAATAAAACTGGGATTCACAACTGCCCATATTTATTTAGAACAGAGCTTCTCGTTTATATTTTCTTCTTACAATAAACCATAAATAAAATTAAATCAAACTTTTCCAACAAATGAACAATTTAACATACAAAATTATGTCCGATTAGGAATCTTAATATGGATAATATTTCATCTAATCGTGGGACTCTAACTGGACTATCAGGATAAAATGGACGGAACCCTAGTAAAGAGTGGCGATTCTACTGGAGAATAAATCCTGTATCGTGTTCCAATGTCTTCGTTGGGACTTATCAAAGGCTTTAAAGGAAACATGCTCATATCCGTTTTCATCGCTAATAATATTGTCAGGGATGGCAGTAAAATTTTACCGATGTTCCGTCACGAAGAAGTCGTTGCACGATCCAATACTTCGTTAAATTTTTAAAGAGATAGATATCCCTTCTGTCTTGTCGTGTCTAGTCTTCATGACCAATAATTGTCAGAAGAATGAGGACACTTGAAATTGAGAGTTTCCCCTTGGAAATGTCTGTCGGTGTCCTTTATTGGTGTCATCTTCGACGAGATATAACAGAAACCTACAGGTATGGTTGCTATACTCACTCGCAATAATCTTCTAAAGTGCTAAGACCTTTATGGTCTTGAGCGAGATGGGCTGAGTTCTAAACTGTTAATACCTTCTTCATGATCTTGTGGAGATGATAGTTTTCGTAATAGCAAAACGTGCCTAAGGTGAGGTCCACGCCAAATCTACCTTCGCCCTCGTTACCAGTAATCTTTTAAGCGCTCGAAAATCCTTTGAATCGAAATGTTAATATATGCATTTGTGCATGTTTTCAAAAGGTTTAATCTGCATGAGAATGTAGAAGCCATGTTCAATTTCTATATGTATAATAGAATTGCATTATTTATTCGAATATATGGAATTCGCACAATTTTTTCGAGGAGAGCTGACAATTTTATGTTAGAGTTTGCAGTGTTTCCGTATTCAGAAATAAATTTTCCAAAGTTACTTCAAAGCACACCTCTGCTTAATGAAACATCTGGTTCTAAAATATGTGTATGGTTATTTTAACTACAGATATTTTTTATATGAAATAAATTTCTTTAAGTACGAAAATACCAGTGGAATCCACATACGCACCCACAAAAGGTCTTAGAAAAAGTACACGAAAACAAATTAGCATGGAATCAAGAAAATATTAGGGTAATCGGTATAATGGTTGGCCATCCCACAATGATTGGTCACCTCATTTAAATATCCTTACATTGCAAAATACTAGCAATTAAAACTAATAATAACTGGTGCAAGATGAAGCGCATAGTCAATTCCGCAGCGTCTTTGACAAGTAAGTGTGGTGTAGTAAGTGTAGTGCACTTAAATTTCATTAGTAAGTGAAACCGGTGATGCTCATTAAGTAAGGAATTTCAGCGAAAAGTTGTAGACGTAAGGACTGGCCTCTTGTAGAGAATCATTAGTTTTTTGACAGCCATGATCATTTTACTATAAATTTTTGAATTTCAAGCGAATTAAGTGATTCCAGATAGACAACAGTAGTATTCAGCTGTCCTGATGAAGAAATTACAGAAATGCACTTGGAGCGAACCAGGATATTTAATGAGAGACGTTTACCTGTGTAACTTTGAAAGTGTGAGAGTTATAAGAAAGAAAATTGTACTGGATTTAATTCGACATTTTTTTGACGTATTATAAAATGTTTAAATGGTTTTGAAGATAATTTTTTGGTTCAAAAATTCGAATTCTAGAGAAAAGATTCTATTAAAAAAAAATCGATTTTAAAATAAGGCGCCCATGCAGGCTTTTTAAAATTTCGAATGTTTAAAATTTTACTCGTAATTGTTTGCAACTTTGTCAGAATAATATTTTTAAATTGTATGCAATTTAAAAATACTAAGAACTAGCGTTTACATTTTTATTTTTAAAATTGAAAAAAATCTTAATTATATGAATAGTATTACAAAATAACAATAACAAAATTGACTTTTTGTATTTTTACAACAATTTTTATAACTTTTTTCTTACTTCATTTATGAAAAAATTATTGCAGTGAATATTTCAAAACCTTATCAAATTTTCTCAGAATTGTAAAATGAAAAGCATAAGAATTATTTAAAAAAATAACCATTTTTTAAATATCACTAAACGGGTACGATGGTCTCTAAAATTTGTTTAACATTGTTTTGCATACTTATTTATTAAACATTTTCACATCATTTTTTGAAAAGTTCTTTAAGTTTGTTTCTCAAAAAAGTCTTAAAAGTTGTCTTGAAACAAGTTACTGTATTAAACAAAGAGGAATTCATAACTTAAAAAATTGCTGTTATTTCGGTAGTGGGAATACGCATCTTCACATACGCATGTAACCACTTTCTAGCCAGTTTTCATTTATAATAATACATTATTCATAATCGAGCATGCTTCTCACCCTCTTAAACATTGTCCTCCACTTTCCTATTTGTCAGGCGAGACTTACTCTTTAATAATACACCTTCTCCTTTCTCTTACCCTTAATTACGTTTCGAGGTTGCTGCTTTCACCCCTTCTTTTATCTGAAAAAATGGTAAGGGTGAGACGAAGTTCATGCGGCCGCCACCGTTCCTTGCAGGACGTGCTACTCCATCGTCGGCGGCAAGACTTCCTGTGAGAAAGACGCTTAAACTTGCGGTCTTTGCCTCTTTCCTTTTCTCATTTTCTCTTTTCTCTCTCTCTCACTCTCTCTATCTCTATTTTTCTCGTTTTGACTCTTTCTCGCTCACTTTACTTTCTTACACTTTCTCTGTCATCCCAATGCAAAATATGCTCAAGTAACTGACAAAGGAAGAGTGTGTAAGAGATATAAAGCAATGTCTGAAATCGTTGCTTGAATGGTAACACTGTGGGAGACGGACTGCGACACAGTTCCACATGAGTCTTCCTTTATGCTTCGAGATCGTTACATTGTTTTACGAAAAAGCGTTCATAAAACCACAAGTCTCTCAGAGACAGCAAAGACGAGGATTTGAAAATTTTATACATATTTCATAAAGCCGGGCATCTTTGCGAGCAGTCACTGCAAAAACATTTGGGAGTTAAAGCACGGTGAAAATTTTAGTGGAGAATTACGCGAGGTGGTGCCGTTTTTAGTAGGGACTCTCGACTACCTTTTATTATTTTAATTTATATAAAAATTTATAGCGGTCTTAGATCAAGTTAACCCTATATTTTGTGATCATTCCGTGATAATCAAAAACCAATTATTTCTTTACAATTAAGAACAAATTGAAAAGTATCTACTATTGAACAGAATTATTTCTTAAAATCAAAAACATTTTCCAGAGAAAAAACAGACTTATTATTGTTGTTCTGTATAATTTTTAAGCTGTGTCCATGATTCAAGATTTCTTTTTCAGTGTAGAACTATCCTTAAAGTCAAAACTCTAAAAAAATTACAATTTTGATACTAAGGATGCAATTTAGCAAGGATAGTTCCTTGATTACGATCTTCCGATTTAGATAAATCTTCACTGATGTAAAGGCGGCCAGAGGTGGCGGAAGAAGGTGGTGTAACCGGCGCAGCGCTAGCTCGGCTCTAAGTTATGAACTCGAACTTTTCAAGAGTACGTATATAAGCTCTGAGAAAGGGGTAAGAAAGAGACGAAAGGTAAGGGGTAAAGGGGTAAATAAAGGGGCAAATAGATTGCAGGCGTAAAAGTCGTACAAGTTATATACTCGAGAGAGGTCCCGCACAGCTATTTGTCAAAACGATGCGAATCTTTGAGAAAGTTATATGAAATCCCCTGCGATATTTCGCAAAAATATTTGTCTTTCTGAGCCAGAGAATCGAGTCAGGACCGTGACGTTTAATGGGGCGGACGTACCGGGCAAACGAATCTCACTTTCTCCGTTATCGAAATACCGTTTCCCTCTAGGTCGCTTTCGATATCCTAAGAGAACCTTTTTCTTTCTCTCCTTTTTCTTCCCTGGGGAAAGCGAATTTGGAAACGAAATATTTCTTTGAAGCGAAACACTATTTACTAATCGTGTATTTTTTGCAGGGGTCATTCAAAAACTACGTTACGATGTTTTAAACAATTTTTCCATCTCTCGCATTTTTCGTCACAGACCACCATACAAAGCTTGAACCCCAGGGTGACGTCTTTGTTTTCATTTGATAAGCGCCAAAAATAAAACACAAAACATGCAAAATAATATTTTAACAATCTTTACCGCCTAAAATGCTAGCTTTCAAAACAGCGAAAACAGGCCTGACGGTACTTTCATAGAAACTTTGACTTACGATGGACACTTACAGGATAAGCTGGAGATTTGGTTTCTAACTTAAGAGATTGAATTTTTTTTAATTACCTGAAACTTACAAAAAATATCTTGAAATTTACCAAAAATGTCTGTAAAGTTACCAAAAAAATTATAAATATTACTAGAAAGTTCGTGAAAATTTATAGTATCTTTGTGAATTCATTAATATTCATATGAAGCAACAGCTATTTACAAACCTTGACGTATATATCCACCACAAACTGAAGCTTTTCAGCAGGTACATGACATAAAGTGACTGCTGATGAAAGTTTAACAACAAACCAAAATTACAAAAAAAATTAATTTTGTAATATGCAGATTGAAAATAAGATAGGAGTCAAAATATGAAATTCTGAAAAAACTATAGAAGCACGTGGTTCTCATGAGCAGAGGTTCTCATTCCAGATTTGAAAATATATATTTTTTAATTTTTAGAGTAGAGTAAAGGAAAAACGAAATAATGGACTTTACCTTGTTGTGATTTTCAATTATTCCAAAGTGCATTTTTTATGTTTTAAATCTAGAAAATACTTTAAAAACTTTTAAAATGATATTTTAGTATAAGAAACATCACACGAAACATAAAACATAAGTTTAACCCTTATTACCATTTCTCTTAGTAAAAGGGAGAAAACACAAAATGGGCTTTACCCAGTCGCATAACCATTTCTCAACAACTACCTTAACTTTAACCACGCTTTTTGGCAAAATAAAATTTGTTTCTTTAAACATTTATAACATTTATGGATAAGCCAAAACCAATGTTTATTGGAATGAAATATTTTTGGGTGTTGTGTTAATAAATAGTTCCAAGTATGTGTTTGACCGTTCTATATTTGCACACACACATAAATTATACAGGCACGTGAAATGAAAACTGAGTTAAGAACGCAATAGTGTACATAAATGTAAACTGAAATCAAAAGATAGGCTCGGACGATGAATTCCGAGACCGATGTTGTACAGTTGAAAATTGAAATTGTAATAATGGAAAAATGAAAAGTAACGAAGTTCGGAGGTGGCGAAACTGAAGATTCAGTGTACATTGGTGGATTGGTGGGGTCACTCTAGATATCCTGATTGGCTAATAAAACGAAGAGTGGGATCCATCGGTGACTCCCATTTCTAGTAAACTCGCCTAGCACTTAAGGTACCTGAGTAAAAAAAAAAGGTGCGGGCAGTTTCCACTAACCCGGCTATATACTACCACAATGAAAACGGCCAGTTTCGAAAATTTGAAATTATATGACAGTCTTAACTACTGGATTTTAGGTATTATGAAAGACTTAGGATTTTAATACTTAAGGGATTGAAGGAACCTTTACTAAAGTGCAGCTGCTTATCTTGAAATTTATGATTATGTCTATTCTAAACTGTAGAGTTATAGCATAATTGCAGTGTCGAAGTTCTATACAAATTCTTTGCAGACGGTAAACAAGCAGAACCTATTGTAAAAATAATATTTGGAAAGAAAAGAAAACCTAAGATGAGAAATTCTAATTTCTATTTTCTCAAGAAGCAACAACCGAAATTACCTGAAACTGCAAAAAAATTATTTTCGACAGAAGTGCGCTTTACCTAGTTGTCGTTCTCAGCGCCTCAATTATGTTCCTTGAAGTTATCAAACTTAAAACATTTCCAAAGAAATTACATAAGCCAGAAATTGAAAAATTTGTTTGACCCGGAATATCTTATTCTCAAATCACTAATTGCAAAGTTTATCATGTTTTCAAATTTCGCAATTTTTATCTGGTTACTGACAACTTTCTTCTACTAAAAGTTTGCCAACGTTTGCTGATTGCAACTGCCTCAGACTCTGAAACTCGGACACTCACTTTTTTTCAATATAGTATTAACTGTAAGACCTACTGAAATATGCTGTTTTTCAAAGAAATAAGACGATACTTATATTACCGATTTTCCTCAACTTTTTTTTGACAAAGTTATTTATGAGTGTTTGAATTTGAAAAATTGAAAACACGGATTATCAAAAAATGGTCTAAATTTTTATCAATAGTGTGATATTTTTCAGTCCAATACTTTCTGATTTTGATAGAATTTCCCTCCCTCTTTCGGAATCCGTTTGAAAATTTTAAAAAAAGTTCAAAAGTGACAAAATGGCGGTGGTTTTTCTGAAAATATTCAAAGTCAGTTTATTTAAAATTCCACCATTTTTTTCTAGATTTATTCTAATGTAAAGAGTACATTTCAGGATATTCGACCCTGTATCCAAGCCTTGTTGAGAAGATAGAATTTTCGTTTGTTATTAAAAAACAAAAATTTACACTTTTTGCCACAACGACACAAGATATGAAAAGAGTGAAAAAAATTGTTTCTTTTCAAAAATTTTCCGAAAATACGTATAAAATCCTGCAAGATTTATTTTTATCTCAGCAATATAATTCTATGTTGTAATGAAAAACCAAAAAGGACTTAATTTAAGTGTTAACAACGTTTTGGTGAAAAAATAATAAAGTAAGTTAGAAAAAATGAAGAGTATCGATTATTTTAAAAATGCCGACTTCATAGGAAAAAGTCAAATGTAAAAGTTGTTCCAACTATTTATGCTCTTATTTGCTTTTTATGACACAATAAAATTGTAGTGTTAAAAAAAAATTTTAAAGAATTTTATTAATATTTTTTTAAAATTCTCGGAAAGAACACGAGGTAGAAAAAAAATGTCAAGACACAATTTTCTATAACTTTTTAAAAAAACAATTT
>JAUELO010000080.1:751563-761692 GCA_032357855.1 Amphibolips quercusostensackenii | reverse complement strand
CTTTAATTTCAATTTAAATGCTCTTTTAATTTTTTTTCTGTGCGAGAGAGTGTAAGTGAGGACTAAAGACTAAAGTGTACTCTGTGCGGACATAAAACACTGTTGCGGGTTTGAGTCACCGTTCTAAAGAAATTTCGTTCACTGTATTTCCCTTTACTAATTGCCGTTATAGTAGCGAACTCGAAGTAAAGAATTAAGTTTTAAGTTTTAATTCTGCCTAAAAATTTCTTCTCCTTTTCAATTCTGAACTCTAGAAGAATGATACTGAATCTGAATATCCTTAAGTAAAGTTCAATAGAAAGCATATCAGTTTCTGAAGTGCTAAATCGACAAATTGAGCGAACGATAGGCGCCGAGTAGTCGACGGTTGAAAGGGAAAGTGGTTATAAATACATTGTTCGAATCGAAGGGCAGTTCGAGTCCTTCGCTGGACTGGTCCACGTCGACCTGAAGAGTATGGCGACTATATATAGTATAGGAAACATGCCCTGTACATACATTCAAGAAAAGCGAACTTGTGTTGAGTGAAAGAGATGAAGGAAGAAGACCGTTCAAGGCATGGGAGAGGAATGTGGCCAATGCATGAACTATAGCAGCGAACATTCCTCGCTTGGACCAAGGGTGGCTATAGTTCGCGAATCGATGTAAATCTACATTACGCGTCCAGGTACGATTTCAAGGGCTGGTTGCGGCGTGCGTGCACGAGATTAAGAAAAACGACCACGTCAAATTCAGTTTGCGCGACTTTATGCCTCTCGAGTACACTTATTTATTTATGGTTCTTCAAACCGATTTGCGAACCTTGACTACCAAATCCGGATTAAATTTACTAAATAAAAGAGGATGAGCATCGGATTAGAAAAATGGTATATAATCCATCAATTTTCTACGATTTTTAAGGTAAAATAATATTATCAGAATAAGTGAAAACCTACATTGAAATCGTATGTTTTAGAGTTTAGAAACGAACTTTGAAAAGCAAACAAAAATTGAATTTAACTGAAATTTCTCAATTTTCAAAAACCAATATTTTTACCGGGCAACAGATTATGCTTAGCAAAACAAACTCTTTACGGAAAGGCATCGCCGGCTCAAATTTTACAAGACGAAAATATTGTTTGTTTCAATAACAATAAGTTGCGGTTCTGTGAAAAAGCTTCGTTTCTTAACTTTATGCACATTCTTTGTTGGTACACAGAAAAAGGAAAGTTTTGAATTGAGAAAATCAGTCTTGTTTAAAGACAATAAATAGGCTTACGATCTTCTTTAATTATGTAAAAAATTCCTTAAATCTATTTTTATTCTAAACCAGGTTTAAATTCAGGTGTAATAAAAGCAAGATGTAACAAAAATTAGACAAGTAAATAAAAGAATAGTTGAGGGAAACTAAAACATCACCCTACATGAAAAATGTAACCTTCTATCAATTAAAGAAATGAAACCAAATAGTCGGTTCTCAAGAAGGAATTTCTCTTTCGTTAATTACATCGATGCCAATTACTCACGTGAGCAAACTTTCCCATAGCTTTGGGCTGCATAAATCAAAGCGTGGGGATCGCATAATCGCGGGAGAATTAAAGCATAAATTGGCGTCCTCGAGACCGAGGCCATCAGCCCCAGGATGTCCCATTGAAAGTTCGACACAATGTCGAATAACTAGAACTCCTAGAGTCTATCTACCAATAAACTCAAGTCCATACGATTCGATCGATATTATAATATAAAATAGTAGTACTCTATCTTCTAGGTGTAGTGTAGTTAAATGTGGGAGCGTCTTAGGTCAGACATAATAGTCTGTTGGGCTGCAGGTTAAACTGTCGGCAGGCGAACAGGTTGGAACGGGTTAAAGGAATGCCGCGGGAGTAAAAAAGAGCAAAGGACCTTTAAAGAAAGGCAGAAGGTCTCTCTATCTTTTTACATCTCCCTTACTGTCCCTTTTTCCCATCTTCTTTCAACGCCCCTTACCTCCCCCAAGCCACAGAGCCAGTTCCTCCTCTCCTCACTTTCACTCTTTCTTTTTCTCGCCCTATCATCCCTCATTCGTGGAGACTTTCTGTCACTGTTGCCTCCACCTCTTCAGGACCGTAATCTCGGCTCTTTTTTGCTCTCTTACGTATCTCTTATTTCATTTTTCAAATATCAAAATATGATATCAGATGTTCTGGTAGTATCGTGTTTTGTTAGGTTCCTTTATCTAGATTTGATTGTACCATCTGAGTGAAAGCAGCCGTATTTAGTCAGGCGTTGTTAACTTTCGTGTCCGACTGAAAATTATTTTTCTACTTACTGCATTATTCGTGAAATTTCTTAATTATCTGATTTGTGTTTTCTCTGGCGGGAAATTTACAGAAAGAAGCTTGGTTTTAACTTGAGACTTTACAAACAAGTCTCTAATTAAGTATTGCCCTGAATTATTCACGGCAGAAAATCATATCACGTGCAATTGAGAAGCAAAATTTATTTCTTCAAAATTTGAAGCTTAGGTTCCACTTTACTTGAAACGTCAAAATATGATTATGAACTGACACGATGTACCTGAAGTTCTGAACGTTCAAATGAATGAAATATTTTTTCCCTGTTCTATTTTATCAACAAATGTTGTTGCAGTTACAATTAAAACTAATGCAGTATAAGTTCTCTTTGTAATCAGTAATTTTCAATGTAAATAAATTAGTATTTTAGCACTGTTTCTAGTTTACAAGTCATCGGTAAAAAAATTCGTTCATTTGAACGTTCTGAACTTAAAGCACGTACTGACACGTCTAAAAAAGTTTATGATTTGATAGAAAATCAATAGTGACACATTGCAGTCAGAATTTAAAACTTTTCAGAATATTTAGGACTCAAAATGGGACCTTGATTGAAAACATGAGATGCAGTCACAGGAAAAATTAATCGCACTTTTTTCTGTGTTTTTTATTTGTTAAACATGGTTAAAATACTTCAATGGTATATAATTAATCAGTGATAAGATTTTCAATAATGTCCTTGACCTGACACTTTTACAAGAAACGTTTCGCGACACTCTTAAAAAGTTTCATATTACAAGTTGTAAATGCAGTAAAAATTGAATCATATTTCCCTGGTTTAATTGTGGAATTCACTAGTAACTGGTAATTTGTACCCCCATAATTAGTAATTTTATAGGCGAATTTAAACCAACGAATTTATTGGAAGTAAATCTTGAGGTGATTTTAATGACTATTGTTGAGAAAAGTAGTAAATAGGTGTCGAGAAAGAACGAGGAGAATGAGAGAGGAGCGATTGCGTATACGCGTGCATATTCATGGACAAATCGATGCGCGCATAATAGTACTTGCACGTCGGTGCGGATTCGCTTTCAAGAGCGGTATTGCGTTTATATGGTGAGCGTGCCGGAAACACGGAGGGTTTGGCGAGTGGTTGCCTTTTGGAGCCGCTGTTCCACTGTTTGAGGGAGAAAATTTATGTTTCAACGAGTCGGAGCCACTTTCAACTCTGCTGCATGGGCCCACCGAGGAGTTCTAATTACTCGTTACTGAACTGCAGGTCGTGTCATTATACTTATACGTGTATCTTTACTAAAGGATCTAAAGCAATTTTCAGGAATCGAGTACTAATCATCCCTGTTAGAAGAAAAAACACAAAAATCCTTTGATGACAAACTAAAAATGCACTTTAATAAAATCTACGAGGCACGTAAAATTAAATTTTTCATGGAATTTTATTTCGACCCAAAATGGAATTCCGCCTAGACCGAAATTAAATTTCAAGTGATTGAGTTACATGTGAAAAGAGGTCTCTGTAGCGAGTATCGTGTTGGAGTTCATCTGACTGGATATCAGGAATCGAGCGAATTCCGTTGGGAACGCAAAACCTTTGGGGGTCTGAAAGGGATGAAAGAGGCACCGTGAGAAGAAAAACATTTGGAGAACTCTAACCAGGAATTGATCAAGATTCCAATGTAAATAATGCCGGAGACCGTGTAGAGAGTGCATCGAGAGGGACAGCTTCAGTGAGGAGGAATAGTCCAAAAAAAAAGGAACAAGACTATAGAGTATATAGGCGGTGCGGTGTCTCAAATGACTAATACCCCTTAAAATCTACCTTCCTTCTTTGCCCTTCGATACCCCCTTTCCGTAAGATCGTTCCCTTGGCGCTGCCCTCCGTTCGTGAAGACAAAACGAATGAGAGCAGAGCTCGATTAGATGTAAGAGGGCCAGGGATGTATCCTGAATTTCAAATATTCTTTTATGGAGAGACTTGGTTTGTTTATGTTGCAAAAAATATATATAATTTTTGAAAGTTTTGTCACTGGAATATCAAAAAAAAATCTTCTCTTATTATTTATATAGTATTATGACGGCTCTTTTTGAAAATAAGCTTTACAAATTTATTTGTGTAAAAGTCTCTGAAGTCATCTGAAGTCAGTGAAATCACTGAATAATTAGATTTACATGTTTTGTTAATCCCTCGGATTTATCATTAATCATACATAGTTTAATGAACGTTGCAATGAGACAATTATTTGAATAGTTGAAATAATTTACGAGAGAAAACGCTCTTGTTTTATGGTTAGAGAAAATTAATTTTAAAGTTGTAAAAATAAACGAAATTGAAATGCTCCCTTTCGATATTAACATACACCGATTTTAAAAGTGATCTTTTCCTTGGACCACCCAGAATTGGCAGCCAGCCCCCACTAAGTATTCAATTATTGACTAGACTTGTCTCGACTCGTCTTAAGAGAAAACTATTCATTCCAAAATAGGCTGAAATACGTTTTTAAGATACACCTGATTGCCTTTTTTTTTCTTTGGACTTTTCATTGAAATCACCAAATTTCCGGTGGTCTGAATTCGATACACTTCGCACTGATTCGCTTTAGGATTTGGTCCTTGTTCCGCTGCCTTTCGAATTCATTCTTCTTGAAATTCTATCACTCATAGTACTCCACCCTATAACGTATCTCCCCTCTTCTATTATTCCTTTTGCCTTCTTGGAGGATTCTTCATTTTTGACAACCTGAACATCGCATCGCGCAGCTCATATAATAAGAATGGGATTTCGTTTGGCAACGGACACCGTGGAAACGGACCTTAATGCCTCAGGAGCAATGTTCCGTAAGAAGGAGGTACATTCATATGGTAATAATGCACTCGACTCACTCACACCTATAGGCAATAAAGTGTCGGTGTATTATTTATACTTTCAGATTCTATAAGCCTATACTGCTATACAATGTATACTTGAAAGTTACAATGTTGAGTGCAAATGCATTCTACACCCGCAAAGTATTGACGATCAGAACTTAATTCTCGTATGTACTGTAATAAATGAAATTTTTTCTTAATGAACTCTTCTCCATTTGAAAACATTTCTGTTTCATTGAGTCCCGACATTAGGCAGTTTATCACTTTGAAAAATTGGCGCCGTAGATCCTGAAGGGCGTGTGAATTTGCTGAGCTTGGTTAAATAGGTGTGAAGAGTATATTGTGCAGCAGAGAAGAGGTGTGGCAAACAAAATAACATTAGCGTCACGCGAGATACAAGTGTTAATTAAGAGGTCCCTCTACTCCGATTTGCGGTTCCTGTTACTTCGAATCTCGACCCTACGTACCTATAGTACATGCTCGTGTGCAAAAATACGTGTTGTCTCTGTGTTTTCAGGGAAAATATTTTAGCTGAGGTTTGTGTTAACAAATTCTTTACGAATGACTTCCATTCCTTGCATGTGTTAAACCGACTTTATTATTTTTCTACCAAGAAGTTCATCCAAGAAAGAGGAGAATTCGAAATGAGATCATGAGACCGAAATAGAAGAGAAAAAATGGTCATATCCAATAGTAAAGATTATTTTGACAGCCGAGGAGGTTTGTTGAAAGTACGTGCTCTGCGATTGGTCGATAGAGTTTCGCGATTATTTGATCAACGGGAAAAAAGCCTTGACTGTTATGGCTGCCTGTTGAGGGCATCAGGCATCGAGAAACCGATAAATGATTCTCAGCAGACACATTTCAGCCTCAACGAATAATGGTTAAGTTACAGAGAAATTTATCAAACAAATGAACTTTAGACGTATTTAGACAAAAAGCATTTCCATTCGGAACCTATAGCAGTAACATTTATAGATACTAAACAGATTGCACTTTCCACCAATGAAATGTTCTAGCAAGCTTTGTATTTCTGAATAAAAGAGCTTTATATGAAAATCCCGACTTATGATCGTCGGCAAACCTCAGGAATTATCGGAGATGTTCGTAGAATTTAGTAAAGTCTTTACTAAAGTTTATACTTTTAGAATAAAATATCTTTATATTTTAGAATGACAGTTTAAATTTTAACAGTCACATGAATCTTATTTGATTTTCCTGAGTTTGCATAATAAAGTTAAATCGTGGCTTTATAACTTATTCAGAAAGCATCTCAAGATACGTGCAGAAATACGTTTTCTCCGCACATATGAAATACGTCCAACAATCAACCGAAATAGCGAAATATGTCAGGTGATGCTAGAATTATGGTATACGTGAGATCAGTATACTGTCGAAATATTGCTCGGAGCTGAAAATTGCTTCTATTTCTTCTATTTGGAGAGTGCGCACGTCATCGCGTGATATACCACTGCGTCTGCTGGTGATTCATTTAAAAAGAATCCTTATATGGCTCAACTCACATTCACATAGCAACAAAGAAACAAACAGGGGACGAAAGGAAAAGGCGAAGGGACAGAATCCTAAGGATCAAATCTTTGTTCTTAAATCCAATCGAAAAAGTATTCACTAAACTAAATTATACAAATCCTTAAATCTCAAAAATCAGAAGAAGCTTGCTAGTCTAGTCTGCAGTCTATCGATTAACGATAAGATTAACTTACTTTAAAGCGATTAGATTATGCATCAGTCTTTATCAGTAATTTTATCGTGCGATGAACTCGAAGCTCACAATTCACAATACATTATCATATCATTAAGATGGCGAAGCCTTTGTCGAGCTATTTCCATTCCATTTGTAGGAGTCATTTTGAATTGCATTTTTTATAAAACTTTCAATAAAAAAAATAAGCGATCTTCATTAATATTTTATTCCAAAAGAAGTAGCACTTGTATATCTTTTTTATTATTTTTTAAATTGTTAAATTGTGTTATATTTGTATTATATATTATATTTGTAATAATTCTTGATTGTTACATTGTTAAATTTCAAGTTGCAAATTGAAACTTTGTAATTTAAAAGTTTTTAGGCATTTGAAGTAGCAAATTATTCAATTGCGAATGATACACATTAAAACCGGGCAAGTTTAAACTTTTTCATTTGAAAATGCAAAAATTAATTGCCAAGATTTAACTTTTAAACTTGGTTAATTTTCCTACAGACGAGATATCTTTGAATTTGTCCAACTTTCTTGTTCCAAGTTTATTATCTCGCATCATTTATCCTATCTTTAAAAAAAAGGTTGTGATTATATCGAAAGAAGCTTCTCTGGCAGCTCTGATCGAAATTTAAAATCACTTGAAATATAGTGAGAGTGGGATTATGATAGCTGGCATGGGTAAAAAAGAAAAAATACCCTCATGTATATAAAAATGATCGAATAAACGAATTCTTATTTATCGGCGTGATTCGTTTTGAGTGAAAAAAACGCATTGATGGATCTGGATTAATCTGGTCTAATTATACAATCGATGGGGACTTCAGTCATTTTCTTATGAATATTGAATAGTACTGTGCATGAGGTCTATTTTGCACAATTGTGCAAAACTAACATTACATTCCGTGTGCTAAGAAATATTTGCTTTGACTTTCATTTTGCACAATTTTGAAAAATGAAAATTATATTTCGTGTCTTAGGAAATATGTCCTTCGACTTTTATAGATAGTGGATGAAAATCCAAAGTAAAAAATGTTTAGTTTGAGTCATTCAAAAAATGATAATTTGAGGAAATATTATATTTTTAGAACTATAAATCCCCGAATTTAACATGTAAATTAAAAGGGGGCGACAAAAGATATTAAACGATTGCAAAAAAATGAGTGTCTTCTAAAGTGCCATCTAAAAAGGCAATCCATCAGCATTACAAATAAGGTGCCCATTTCAGAAATAAATATTGTTTCATAATACAGTTTTACCCTCCAAATAATTTATATATTTTATCTAAATAATCAACCCCATTGTTTTAATGTAATTTTGTTTTGGACTTTCGCAAGACTTCAATGTTGTATGACATGTAAAAATGAAAATTGAAAAAGAAAGGAAACAATATTTTGGTATAATAATAGGTTAATTTTTGGTATAATAATATGTTCGTTGCAAAAAAAAAGTATTTTTTTTTTAAATTTTAACTTAAAATATAGAAATAGATAACTATTTTAACTATAAGAAAACTGACAATTAAAGCAGTCAAAGTCGAACTTTTTTAGTTTGAAACTTTTAAAATTGAATCTTACAATTTTTTTAATTAAAAGGATCAATAATTTACATTCATAGAATGGAAGTTATCAACACTAACTTCAGTTGAGCAATTTTAAATTAAAAGCCATTGAACTTCTATAGAAATTTACTTTTAAAATGAGCTCAAAAACATTTTTAAGAAAGCATCCAAATTTGGACACTTTTTGCAATATTTCCTTTAAAAATTGACTTCATCCTAATAGGCTCATTTTACAGAGTATTTTGACAGCTTTCAACTTATTTAGAAGAGCAAATTTTAACTATCATATAATTAATATTAAAAGAACTTAAGCAAACATCGCAAAATATCAGCCACATACTCGTGACCGGTACTGTAAATTTCTAGAATAATAATACATCATGCAAGCCGTGTGAATAACTGTTTTTAAAAACAATCTAAAAGATTTGAACTTCTCTCAACGAGAGACGCTAATTTAGCTAATTATAGTCATTTACACCTTCAAACAAGTCTCGAATCGACGAGGCGTACCTTGTCTCGTAAGCAAAGGTGTCGGATAAGCCCTTAATTATCTCCGACATTCAATGCGTTTTAATTAGACTCTGTCTACAGATTTACGTCTCCCAGTCTCGTGAAGACAAACTGGGGTGCGTTTGTCATCTTGTTATCACTTTAAGGGTGACACATTTGGCCCTTAATTTTCCCAGAATATACGCTCAAATCCATACGAGAACTTTAATTAGAAGCAGAGTTTTACCTCGCAATCACTTCTCTAAAACTGAAACATTTTTAGTACAAAAATTAAAACATCACGAAAATTTTGAAAAACCTTACTATAATATCAAAGGCCTTTAAAAATATGTCAGTCATTTAAAAGCCATATCAAATTGAAAGCAGCTTTTCTCCATTAAATTTAGAGATCAAAAATGACTCCTGACCACACCAAGTAAATAAAACCGAGTTAAGCTAAAAAGTGCTACTGCAGATCAGGTGCTTTCAAAATTGCGATATCAAATTCTTTCATATTACTTGCTATCAGGGACAAACACGCACAAAATAAGTAAACATGACTCTTTCCGTTCTCGGTAAACATTGACGATTACGCTAGGCGAGTTGGTAACGTTATCAGACCTCACTTATCAAATTCACGTTACCACCTCAAGGAGGCAAAACTGAAAAAAGGAACCAGAAAAAAAGAAAACGACGCATTTAGAAGAAAATATATTCATCGTTAGGCGAATCTTATAAGTCTTCTCTTTCCCTTCATTGGAATGGCTGAATGATCATAGAACAACCTAGAGACATTTGGTTTTTGTTCTTTGGAAAACACAAACCAATCGATCGTAATCTACTGACAGTGCACTTTAAATTTTTATGAAGGTAAACGCGTTCCTCCCTTCATAAAAAAAAGAAGATAAAACGCGTGCCTTATTTTGTGGGATATAGGCTTTTTATATGACCGGTTAAGAGTAGGCGAAAACGATTTACTGCAGTAAGATTTATGACACTGGCTTTAAAATAAAAGGCAATATCATCGTGCCATTTGCACATTGTAAATATTACAATAAAACATAAAAAGTAAAAAAAAAAGGTAAATAAGTATGTATTTATAAAAATCATTCAGAAAGCGGAAATTGAGACGGATAATTAACAGAGCCTTTTAGTATTATGGAAATGCGATCATAAACTCGTAAATATAATTTTTAAAGACTACTGATTTACGAAATGTCTTGATCAAT
>JAUELO010000080.1:700100-710810 GCA_032357855.1 Amphibolips quercusostensackenii | reverse complement strand
AAGTCGAATTGACACAGTGATAAGACATGAAACAATCAATTAAAAAATAAACTAATAATTCACCCCTGAGACGTTGAGTTACTAAATACAGAGAGAAAATATCTGATAAAAAAAAGCATTCACTTCCAAGAAAATTAAGTTTTTGTTTTGAAGTTAGAATTTCATTGGTTCTGAAAAGCGTTTTCAAATCTAAACAAAAATTATCAGTTTCATTTTTTTTTAATGGTAAGATGTCCCCAAAATGTTAAGTTGATGAACACGGAGAAAAAAGTTTGATCGAAAAAAGTTATTAAGTTCCGAGAAAATCAATTTTCAATACGACGGTGTTATGGTGAAGAAGATATTGAAATATATGCCTTTCGTGAATATCATAAAAAATATTTTGATCATAAAAGTCTTTATTTTTAATGCATATGAAAATGTAACTTTAAGGTATTGCTATTATAAAAATATGATTTCAAACAAGTCCTTTTAAAGCAATGTGTATTTGAATTTTTGATAATTTTCTAACAAAAAAAAAACCATTTTCGAAAAATTATCAGTTAACTCCTTTTGGAAAAATATAAAAAGTATTAAATATAAAATTTCAAAAGATTCTCTTTCTTATAACATAGCTGTAAACATGCCTGCGAATTCTTAAAAACAATTAAAAAGTCAAATTATTTTTATTATTATACCCCGTAATGCATAAGACAAGATTCCTGTAAGATTTAAACCCAAGAATTTTTTTTACATACATTAATTGAAAGAAAAAATTTTTTAACCATAATCAAACCATCGGAAGCGTAAATACGTATCGATTTTTGATTATTAATATTATTAATAACTTTGAAGAATTTTTTTCAGAAAACTCTTAAGAATAATTTTTTTCAGAAAACTCTTAAGAATAATTATATATGGTACAGAATAAATTGAGTACATTTTCTGATTCTTGGCGAAATCATGTTCTGAAAAAATGAGCGAATTTTGACCAGTAATTACCCCTGTTGATAGTACTTTTTCATTTATAATTTCTATAAGAAGTCATTTAAAATTTGTAAACTTTACTAAATTTTGCTTTGATATAAGTACTTAACAAAGATAATTTAAAAAAATATACTATTCAAAGGAAAAGTGGAACTTTTTGTTAATCACCCTGCTACACTTTTAAAAATTCAATTTACATTATTTATTATAGTAGCTCTATCTCCCAAGATTTATGATGTAATTTTCATCAATAACAATATATAACTGTGTATATATGAATATTCTAAGAGCAATTAAACAATATACAGGAATTGCAAAAATGTTATAAATGTCGAAATACGCTTATGAAATTGTTATTTAAAAAGAAAATTAAATCTTTACTAAATGAATATGCTTAAACTAGTCAGAACAAACTTTTTATTTTTAGTTAAGAAAACAAAACGAAATTTTACAAAAATCTAGTTGTACAAAAAGTGAGGTTATGTAGCTAGGAATAGGCTAGTATTATTTTAAGGAGAAAAAGCACAAACTTATAAAAATCTGTGAAATAATGAAAATAATATGAATTTAAATTAATTAATCATTCTATAAATTACGATTCAAGCATAATAAGCATAAAAAACTACTTACTTGAAAAACTTGAAACCCCCGTGGGAGAATTGTATTCAATCAATGTTTCACCAGGGTTTCACGAAGAAAAAACTACGTCAAAAAGATCCATTAAAATTGCTTAATCATACCACAATTGTAAGCATTTAAGATACAGTGGAATCTTAACAAAAGCACCAAAGTAACGGTTCAGTTTATTTTGTTTACATTTTTTTGAAAGAAGTAAAATCTATTATACTTAACGTGAAGTCCGATACAAGCAATATCGACAGTCGAAAGCTGTATCGATAATTTATAACATGGCGTCGTCTCAACGTTTAATCGTTCATATTTAAACAAAGTTAATTTCGACGAATTTCGGTAAAGTGAAAAGTGATTAATTACGTTAAAAATGTCATGTTCATCGTAATTTTTAGTAATTAGGTCAATTCGTAATTATAAATCAAGTAATTGAAAGAATAATTATTGGCATTTAAAGGCTGTCTACGCGACATTTGAAAAATCGTCCAAGTCATACTGTTTACATTTTCTCATTTCTGAATACAATTTTCTTTCTCGTAATGTTATAATTGACCGGTTCGATTTACGGAGGATGTCGTATTTCTTGTCGGTGCATTAATGCTGGTTATGAAATTCAAACACTTTCAATTAATTTCTAGTTTATAAATAACGTAAATTTCCGATTCATATATTTTATTTGATCTACTAGAACATTGTGCACGCCGCGTGTGCACTAATTACCAATTTACCAATTAAAAATTAATTTCTTTGGTTTAAACATGAGTTTTCTTATTAAAAATATATTTTTTTAACTGAAAATTAATTTTTTTAATTGAAAAATTAACAATTCCATGTTTGGTTGAACAATTACTTTCTTCAGTTGAAAATTCAGCTATTTGCCTGAAAATTTATTTATTTCATTAAAAAATTGTCTTTTGTGGTAGAATATTAATCTTCTTGATGACTAATTCACCTTTCTGGTTGAAACTCATTTCTTTGGTTGTAAATTGAACTATTAGATTGGAAATTCATTTAAAAATTAAAATATTCGGTTGAAAAATTAAACTTTTTTGGTATAAAATTAATCTTTCTGGTTGAAATTTCATTTCCTTGTTTAAAAATTATTATTTTTTGATTGAAAATTTTTTTCTAACTGAAAATATAACTATTCCATTTTTTGTCGAAACATATTTTTACATACATTTAATCTTTTTGGTTGAAAATTTAACTGATTCGTTCAAAATTTATTTTATTTAGTCCAAAAATGAAGCTATTCAATTTTTTCTAGAGAACTGATCTTTTTTAGTTGAAAATTTACTTATGTTGTTGCATACTCTTCTTTTTTTGAGTTGAAAATTCAATTACTTTGTTATAAAATGCATCGTTTTGGGTTAAAAATTAAACTTTTTTGTCAAAAGTTCGTCTTTTTGGTTTAAAAATGCAACATTTTGGGTGAGATTTTTTTCTTTATTGATTGAAAAATCGTTCTTGTTTGAAAATTCCTCTTTTTGGTTTGAAAATTAGTCTGTTTTAATTATAAATTCAAATAATTCGTCAAAAATTCTTACTTTTTTGTTTAATTCAACTGTTTTTTATTCAAAATCAAAATATTTTTTGGTGGAACTATGAACTAATATACTTTTCACTGAGAATTATTTTTTTTATCAAAGAATCATCACTTTGGTTGAAAATTGAACTATTTTGTTGAAAATTTCCTTTTTCTTGGCTGAAAATTAATTATTTTAACTTGCAATGTAAATCATCAATCTTTGGTTCAAAGTTACTTTTTTTGAGTTAAAAACTCAATTATTTGGTTGAAAATTCTTGTATTTTGCGTATGTCTTACGTAACTTCTGGATGACCTCTTATAAAATTATGTATAACTGTTGTCACTAAATATGTTTAAAATATTTTTTTTGTAATTATTGTTCACATTAACATTATTGATCTCTCAGGTGTAAGGTTGTTTTTATACATAAAAGAAAAATTTATAACGGTCAGGGAAAATGAAAACTTGGTCAGAGAAAAGTTAGGGAATTTCGAAATATGGATTTTGTAGCAACCCAGATATTGCAAATTTCATTACTCGATACCGTTAAATTTTGATTTTTAAATATTTGATTCATTTCATTTTATTACTAAAAAATGACATTATTCTTAAACTTAGTGATTAAGAGGGAAATAAATTATTTAAAAAGTTCAGCATTTTTAAGCTTCGAAAATGTCAAAATAACGATCGTTTACAAATTTTAGGTATTTTTATAAGTAATTTAATTTACAGATCTTATTAATGAATCCGTTTAGTCAGTAGGTTTGAAATTATTCAACATTTTTATAAAGAAAATTAAATTCACCAAGTACTTCAAAATTATCAAACGCTGTTGAATAAAGAACATCAACTTCAACTAAGTCGCAACCAAATGTCAAATCTCGAAACATGGGTTTTTGAGCAATTTTTGTCTCTTCAAAAGATCTTCGAAAATATGAAAAACACCTAAAATGTTAATTTTAAAGTGATTTTATTCATTTCGCAGGATAAAAAAAGTAATTTTTGGTTTAAAAAAATAATTATCTCAATTTAAATAATTATATTATATACACAATATAGACAATATTAAAAAATATTAATGTTTCAGCTATTGTAAACACACACGTTTTGATTGATATTTGACAGTAAAGTTACTTTTGATCAAGGCAAATACAAAATTTAATTTTGCTGAATACGCCTGGCTTTGATTAAATAGTAAAATTTTGCATTAATAAATCTAATTTTTTTGTCAGTTTCATTATGCACACAAATGTGACATTCTTTGGCACTGCCCTTCAACTAAAACTGTATTCGTAATTATTTTTGTGAATTTGTCAACCTTCCTTTCTTCGAGTTTTTCAAATTACCCAATCGGCATTTTTGAAAAGGGACCGTGCTTAAATTACGTAGCAGCTGAAGAGGGTGGGTGGAGGGGGTCGAAAGATTTGGTAACGATTTGTTACGGAAGGTAGGGGTGTCCTTCATACACGTACGTACATAATTTTTAGAATTTTGCAAATGAAACAAATAACTCGTAGTATTTATACAAAAATTTAACATGAATTTAATTTTACACGGTAAAGAAACCTGGTGAGTAAAAGACGAACCTAGCCAACAGCAATTAAAAAAAAACATCAAGGAATTTGATTGGTCAAGCAAAATTCAGGGATTTAACAAACAAACAAATTTGGTAAAAGTAAGAGAATTTCTATAACTTTAAATAACTGCCAAGAAGAATAAATTTGAAATTATTTTATTCCGTTTATAAAAGATTCCAGGTTAAAAATGTTAAAAGCTTAAGATTCTGGTATTTGAATATTAATGGTCAGAGAAAATGAAAAATTGTTCAGGGATAAATTAGAGAATTTTAAAAATCAAGATTTGCGGTAACCCTGATATAATATTCTTGTTATAATTTTAGCTATAAATTTTATTATTTGTTTTTATGTGCAACAATTTTGTTCCAAAGTCACCCTTTTTTGTTGAAAATTCAACTGTTTGGTTGATTTTTTCGTCTTTTTGAGTTGAGAATTCAACAATTTTCATAAAAAATTAATTTTTTTAATTAAAATTAATATTTTGATGATGAAAAGTCAACTGAAATATTTTCTGGATGAAAAATCAACTATTTTTTCAAATTGTTTTTTTATTTTAAGGTTTTATCTAATTTAGTAAAAATTGTATCTTTCTTGGATAAAAATGCAATTTTATTGTATAGTTGAAAATTCAACAAGTTTCTTAGAGTCATCCTTTTTAAAAATTTAACTATTTTGTAGAAAAATTACTTTTTTTTTACTGATATTTTGGTTGTTAAAAAGTCAACTGAAATATTTTTTGGATGAAAATTCAACTTTTTTGTAATTTGTCTTTTTCATTAAAAAAATTAATCTATTTAAGTAGAAAATGCATCTTTTTTAAATAAATATGCAACTATTTGGTTGAAAATTGAACAATAAAGTTCAAAAATCATCCTTTTTGGTTGAAAATTCAATTGTTTTTTTAAAAATTGAATTATTTCGTAGAAAATTTATTTTTCACGTAAAATTCATATTTTGGTGTTAAAAAGTCAATTGAAATCTCTTTTTGGATGAAAAATCAACTATTTTTTTTTAATTTGTCTTTTTGATTAAAAAATTCATCTGTTTTAGTAGAAATTTCATCTTTCTTGGATAAAAATGCAACTGTTTGGTTTGAAATTAATCTTCTTTGTTTGAGGATTTAACTATTTTGGTTAAACCACCTTGTTAAGAAATCATTTTTTTGTTGAAGATTCACACTTTTAGTTTAAAATTCATCTCTTTTGTTGAAAGTTTAAGTATTTTGTTGAAAACTGATTTTTTTTTTATTAACAATTTTCAAAATGCGTGGTTAAAAGTTGAAATACGTACTTAAAATTTTTTTAAATGAAGGTTTATTTCTTTGGTTAAAAATTTAATTATTTTGTTGAAAATTAATTTTCTGCTTAAAATTCATTTTTTCTTGTTGAAAATTCAATTTCAGAACAGAAAATTAATCTTTTGGCTGGAAGCTTCAATAATTTAGGTGAACTTTTTTTTCTTTCATGAATGAAAATTCTTTAATTGTTGAAAGTTCGTTTTTTTGGTTTGAAAATTAATTTTTTGCTATAAAATTTCATCTTTTTCGGTAGAAATATCAACCATCACACTTTTGTGTTCAGAATTCATGTTTTTAGATTGGACATTCCATTATTTTCTTGAAAATTTAATTATTTTATTGAATTTCGTTTAAATGTTATCTTTTATGTTGTAAAAGTAATTTTTTGTTTAAAATAAATAAACAAGACAATTTTTAATTTGTATCTGAAATGTTGTTTTAGTCCTTTTATAAAAGATGCTATATAAACATATTACAAATTAAAAATGCTAGTATTTTAATGTTAATAACCAGGGAAAATGAAAAATGGGTCAATCAAAAATCAGGGAATTTTGTAAATTAAGTTTTCACCCCGCAAAGCATGCATTATCTTAAATACCAAAAATTTTAATTAGTTTCATGTTCCGTATCTTATTATTTCTGGAAACTATAAATCACGAATAATAGGGTGAGGGGGAGGCGTAGAAATATTTTGTTACGGTTCGTTACAGGGGGGAGGGTTGATCTTGGAGAAGGCATGTAATCGGTTAAGTAATTTAATTACGGACCCAAAGCGACAACAATGCTTTAAAGATTTCCGTAACAATTATTTTTTCTCACATTCTAAAAAAGTCGATTCCGTGAAAAACAATGAAAAAATTTGAAAACACAAAGGCTATTTACGAAAAATGAAAAACTTGTGATCTTGTCGTTCAGGCTTTATTTGTTATTTTCTACACTTGTCGATTCACCGAGTAATTTTTCTGTACACGATTGCTAGTAACATTGTAACAATATTATCCCATATTTAAAAGTAGTATTGTACAATTGTAGGCATACTTTTGTAGTTTGTAGACATGCCAGAGGCACGTTTTCCGTCAAATGCTAAAATGCTGTCCCATATTCTGAATTCCACGCCAAAACCTTGCACATCTGCATTTTTCAATTTAAAATTCAAAGCAACTTTCCAATAAACACATAACAATGTGTTAAAGATATGAATTCAATCATATCTTAATATAATTCGCAACTTTAAAAAATGAATACAATTTCTTAAGATTGCTCTTTGTTCAAAAAACGTTATCCTCAAAAAATATATAAAACTCTATTCTCCGGGTGCAAAAATATTTTCTACAAAACTTAAGATATAATTAAATTCTAGTTACAAATGAAGGAGGGTTTGAACCCAGGTATTAGAAATACAATTGATAAAATAGCATCTATCCCAAATAAGAAAGCGGCCGTTACGATAGCAATAGAATTGGCAGCAATGAACTTTAGTATTATCAGATTAATTTTTATTTTAAAGTGACTCTAGTGCTTTTTCAAACATTTTAAATATGCCTCTATTATGCAAAATAAGCAGCACCATGCAATTGAATTTCCTATTTTCTTCATCTGTTTTGCAGTTAAATTTGTATTCGTAAAAATCTGCTTCATGCCTCTAATCCTTTCGAGGTAGGTACAACACTTCCCTGTAAGTACAACGCGTCTCTAGCAAAATAATTACGTACTTTGTCATATACACTGCCGGTCAAAAGTTTTCGGACACCCATTTTTTAAATAAATGATTCAAATCTATTAATTTTATTTATGTCAGAGCTAAAAAAAATTCCCTTCACAGGATTGAATGATCTCAAAATTCTGTACAAAATGAGCCCAGGATGAAGGCAATTTGGCCATTTTTTGAAAAGTTATTGCAAAAATAGTGTAAATTTCAATGTTTTCTTACATTTTTAATAACTTTTGTAATAATCCATATTTTTAATGTTCTTGGGCTCATTTCAAAGGTATTTTTCCACAGTATTGCAACAAGTTATGAGCATGAATCGAAAAAATTTCCTATCACAGAGCGAGAACTTGAAGTTGTTCTATGCTAATAAACTGTTGCGATACTGTGGAAAATAGCTTTAAAAAGAGCCCAAGGCTTCATCCTAGACTAGTTTTGTACATAATTTTGGGAGAATTCAACCTTTTGAAGGGACATCTTTTTAGCACTGACATTAATAGAACTGAATCATTTATCAAAAAAGAGGTGTCCGAAAACTTTTGACCGGCAGCGTACATGTATTTTTTCTTTAAATAAGCAAAGAAGCTTAGCAGCAATAATTTTCCATAAAACTCTTTGAATCTATTTTAGCTATCAATTTATCATCTATCCAAAAAATCTACAAATGAATCTACTCGTTGTGCGACGTTGGAACTATTTGAGACAAAACATCAACTTACTCTCAGAAAGAAAAATATACATTGTGCTCACTTTAATTTTAATACTTTCGAAGTTGAATTTCGTAGTGTAAGATCTTTAAACTGTAGTGATGAGCACTTTTCTTTTCGTAGAATATTATCATATTAAATTACTCTACAAATCTCCGAGATTTGGAATCATAGAATTTACACTACCTTCAATGGACTGGAAGTGAGCGAACGTTACACAATTATCTGGAATTATTTTCGGTTTGAATTGGAATATCACTAGTATTGAACAGACACAACTTTCCTGCTCATGGAACTACGTTTGTTTCCTAAAATTTACACTAGTACATTGACATGTAAGCATGTAATCGATGTCTTGGATTGAGATTAAGACTTTCGAGCAGGTTTTCTTGTATTATTAATCCTATTACGAAAAGAGTCTGCTGAATAAACCTTTCTGATCCTTTTTGATCGAGTTCATGAAGACTTTGTCAATATCTCTGAAAACTTGCTCGCTAGACTTTGCTGCGTTGACGTAGTAGTGAATTCCCTGAAGAGCATAGTAGTCGACTAGAGGTTGAGTTTGGGTGTGATAGGTTGACAATCGTTTTTTCAGAGCCTCTGCAGTGTCGTCCGACCTTCTTATAAGAGACTCACCCGTAAGCTGTTGTAAATAAAATATTGCTAAATTTTTTTTAACTAATATAATTATTAGGATTATACAATTAAACCGCCGGATCGTAGAAGGGCATCTAAAGTCTGATCGATGGTGATGGGAAGGCCTCTCGGCATTTTTAAAAACATTTGAAATTTTTTATTTTTCAACCATAAATTCTTATTCAAAATTTGAATGCGCATCTTTTTTTCCTCTTAAAAAAGTTGTAGCTCTGTTCGTTTTCAAAATAATTTCAATAAACAGGAATTTTGAAAAGTGAAGAAATTGCGTCTTTTTCACTTCAACTCGTTCTAATTCACAGAATATTAAAACATATAACTTCAAATTTGGAGGAATTATATTTCAGAGTATACTTTAAGCGGTAGAGTAGATTAAAATTTATTTTTTTTTTGTTTATAAAAAATTAATAAAAATGTTTTTCTAGGTATGCACACAAAAATGTTTCGAATATTTTCAATCGCAAAGTCTATCGACGTAAGTTTAAGCTATCAAAAACTTCCAGCGGATGAAATATTCATTAGAATTCGTAGAAGTTTTCTGTGAAGTTTCACTTCAATTGAACAAAGTCTTAATAACCTGCGAGTGTTTCATTCTCTCGAGCAACGCCGCGAACACATAACTCGCAGAGGCTGCATTTAACTGGGTAGGCACGGCCATCTAAGAAAGTTGGAAAATTGTATTTTTTAACATCAATTCGTTTAAATAATGTGATTATTTGTTACATTAACAATAATGTCCATACAAATTTGTACAGAAATTAGAATTCATTTCCGTCGCAATTTTTTTACAACAATAGAGGGTTTGAGCTAGATTACACTGAATATTGTTTTCTACTTATTATTCTACACCTTAATCTAAAAATATATATACAAGAAATCATTAATATATTGCACCAAATAAATTTTAGTTAAACCAATTTATCGATTTTTCTTCTAAATAAGAATATAAGATATAGAAAGTAATTCTATGTTTTTACAAAATTTAATACCTTGTTCCGCTTTGTTCATCGAGCATTTTCCTTCCAGTTATCTTTCTGCCTTGATATTTCTCTACCGTGAGGAATGCATTCAGAAGATGGCATTTTAAGTCACTTAAACAATTTACTTATTCAGCTATATTTTGAAATTCACTAAACTTAAATACAATTTTTGAGCATAAGCTTTTACACGTACGATGTACGAATCCATTCTGAAGATTTGTATGTGCAAATTTGGAAAAATGTTCTATTTTTGCTTTTAGGGCAAAAATGCTTTGTCTATATTTACAAAAAATTCCAAGAAAAACATGTAGAAGAGAAACATGTACATGAAAGAAAGAGGGTACAATTATTATTATTATTGGAAAACTATGAACTACAGACAAAAATTAACCACTTTATACCTGACATTATAAATTATTTCTCATATTATTATAAAAAAGCACAGTATTGATGTTGAAAAACACAATTTTCCAACTGTCCTAGATGTCCGTACCTACCCAGCTAAAAGAAGGCTCTGGGATATGTGCTCGCGGCGTTGCTCGAGAGAATAAAACACTCGTAGTTTATTAAGACTTTGTTCAATTGAAGTGAAACGTCACAGAAAACTTCTACGAATTCTAATCAACATTTCATCCGCTGGAAGTTTTTGATAGCTTAAACTTA
>JAUELO010000080.1:677151-689890 GCA_032357855.1 Amphibolips quercusostensackenii | reverse complement strand
ATTTTCATAAAAAACGCCGCCATTTTGTTGATTTTGAACATTTTTTAAACTTTCTTGTGGATTTCGAAAGAAGACGATAGGCTCTACCAGAATATGAAAAGAAATCTTAAATATCTCAGGTCAAAAGTTATATAAGTTTTAAAAAATTTTTTTGATTTTTTTAAAAAACAAAGAAAAATATTCAAATTCATCCACGATTCTTTTTGGTATTAAACGATTTATTTATTTATTGATCTTAAAAAAAGCATAAAGTGTTTTTTTATAGACGTTGAAAATGAAACGAACATTTTCTTCTCGCGAACTCAAGTTTAATAATCAAATTGATGATTTTTCAAACATACAGAAACAATCATTAATTCATTAACTCAATTTTCTCAAAAAATTGATTTATCACGTTTTGTGCACTTACTCCTAAATTATATACAGCTTTTAATACAAACTTGTGATTTGTTTTTCCAAGGGCTGAGCACTGTTTCCCTTTGAGTTCCGCCAATTGCGACATCAAAACTCCCTTTATTTGACGCACCCAAGCTTGTTTCACATCAATACTTGATGCTTGAATTGTATGAACTTCGGCCCGACCTTGCAACCAAATTTCGAACCTCCGTGTGTCCCCTTTTACTGATTCTGTCAAACCAATCTGCGACATCTTTAAACAAATTGTTTAACGTACATTATTTACTTTTCTTTTAGCAAATTTATTTTAATTAGTACCTTTAAATATCTTTTGAAATGGTAATTCGCCTTGTTATGCGCTTGGGGCTTGCTGTGTTTGCAAAATATAATAGCCTTTTCGTACAAAAAAATGTGTCGCTGGGATGGTTTTAGCCTGAGCAACCGTTCTCTTTTACAACTGCTCCAAACGCTAAATGAACCCTGTAGTAATAATTCTCCTTGCGCCCCTAAATCCCCCTGTTGGTATTTTTTTTTACTTATTTGACCAATCTACCAAAATTGTTGAATTTCCAAAAATTCTTAATCTACTCACCACAAATCCCGTGATGGCAGTCTGGTGCATACTATCATTGACACATTTTAATACAATAAGCATACAATCCAAAGCCTCCTGTAATTCTGTACAACAAGATTGTTCTTCGCTATATTTTAAAAGATCCTTCAACAGAAGTTGGTATTTTGTAATCCGCTGCACAGGTTTGAGAAGATAGGCTGCCAAAGGTAATTTGTGTCCCAACTTTTGCTGACAAGTTACGAGAAATTGGGGCTCATTTTGAATTTGCTCACGCAACCCTTCTGATCTTGGGATGTTTTGACAGTAGTAACTATACAGCCTGAAGAACACCTCGCGCTGTAATAATATTGAAGTTTGTAGATTTTTTCCTCTTTCTGATTTCTAATTACTAAAAATGAAATATGAAATTACTCTCTGAACGAAGCACAAAGCCACAAGTTCCGTATTCGAAATACAGTTTTCCAAATCCCTCAAAAAAGTTTCCCCGTGGAAGATACAAATGTCTTCGAGATTTCCAAAAAGGACATCAGCTTTGCCCACCAACGCTGCAGGAATCAAATGAGACATAGCTTCGTTCATCAATTCCATTTTATAGCCTTTGATAATAGATCCAAGTTCTGCGACATAAATACGTTCAGTTTCTAAAAGCTCTGCCAGAACGTGTCCTCGTTTCAACTTTAGAGCTTCCACATCTCTAGGTTCACTTTCTGGTGACGAAGTTTCTCCCTCGATTGGGCACATTTCCATCTTATAAAAGGAACATTTATTTTATTAGAAACTTAAAATCAAAGAAAAATTTTCTTTACTTTTAGAATTATATTTCGGTCTCAATGCAAAAATACCTTTGGCATCGTGTTAGCTTTTCTGAGAATTCTGCCAGGTTTGATGATTTGTGGTGCTGCTTGAAAAGGTTTTGCAGGTTCTGGGGTTACAGTTTGAATTGGTCTTGCTGGTTTAATCAGCTGCTGTTTTAATGCCATTATCCTCTTGTCGCACATCATTGAAACGTCTTCTATCCTCTGCAAAACCTATAGGACAATTATTAGAATTGTCTTACTATCCTCGACCTACAGTTTCAGTTAGATGATCAGAACCTGTAATAATTAAAAGAATACCTGAGTGACAAGAGCTTTGGTCTCTGGCATAATAGAATCTTGAAAAATACATCGTGGATGATGAAATTCTTCAGCTGTTTCTATCAGTTTCTGAAGTTCTTGAAGAGCCTGGTCTGCCGGTGTTGTACAATTTTGTGCTGCTAGAATTTCTATTCCTCTTGTGCACCACGTATTCGCCTAGAAAGAAAATCATTTTTAATTCTTGAATCTAATTTATTTACTTTTTACTTCTGTTTTTTAGGTTTATTAATTTAGTAGCTTTTCCTACCTTGTCGATCCTTTCCATAAGTTCTCGACATTTCGTCAATGTAAGAAGTCGCCTTTCGAGTCTTTGGCTCAAAATTGTACACACCCTCTGTAATTCTGCACATTTTGGTTCAACTACTTCCGCCGGACATTGATGTCTCCCAGAAAGTAACTGCTGGCCAGCAGTTATGACCTCTTCTGCTCGATCTATGTCTCCCTACGAATGCACGAATGTGCATTTAAAAATACCCCGTCAGATGAATTCGTTTAATAAAGTGAAAAGCTACTATGTATAGAAAGAAGAAATTACTTTACTGAAATCAATACACAACTCTCATGATTGATAAATACTCTTGAATCTTGCTTCATAAATATTCATAATTGAATAAATTTCAAAGAGAAAGTACTCGGTGAAAATAATATTCTATTTTTACGTGCTGAGCTCAGTGCGAAACAAAAATCACGTTCATTCACTTAAGTATCATGCCGATAGTAAATAAGAATTAAATCCCTATTTTGAAAACTTTATATGAGAAGGTCTACATTTTTTTAAAATTGTGGTGTATTTTAATTTTGGTTACATGAAACATTAAATATAAGTGATTTCTTAGATGACACATTGATAGAAGAACAGAATGCCAATGATTTTTTTCCAGTTCGAATGCTGTTAATAGAGATTTAAATCAAATTATACATAAAAATGTCTAATTTTTAGAAACATATTAGCCCAACGCATTTATCGGAGATATTTGATAAATTGATGACCTTATCCATGTTGTCCAGCGATTTATAATTTTTCATTTTATCATAGTCTTTTCCTACTTATTTTGATTAGAAAAAGCAACTGCCAATTTTGAATTATTATCAGAGAAGTACGGAATATTATATTCTTTCTGAGATACAAATGAATTTAGAAAATTAATTTTGTGAGGTGCAATGACTATATTTAGAAATATAATTATTTCGATTAGATTCTAGAATTTTTGACCGCTGGACACCATGGCTCTAATAGAATAGATTAATTTCCTTGAGTGGATTGCTTACCAAGACCCAAATCCACATGGTATGCAACAAATAGGACTATCGACAAAATGAGGAAAGCGGTGCAAAGTAACATATGTGCGTGATGTGCATAGTGTGCTCAAAAACAAATGATCCAAACCAAATAATCTCAGATTTTTTATCTTTATTCTCTAAAAATATTCTTATAGTTCAGTCATCACAGGTTGTCACTGATTCACCTTTTTTTGATCTATTTTTTTAATTTGTAACCTATTTTACATATTTTTCACCTTTTTCATCTATTTTGGATATTTTTCACCTTTTTTCAATTGATAAAAATAAAATTTTATTTGCCATTTTAATTTACAAATATTTGTGAGACCGAGCCCATTTAATCGTCTATTTTATAGAAAAATTCACAAAGTTATGAATATTTCAATTTTATATCCTTCTGAAACCTCTAAAAAAAACTTCAAAATTAACGAAAATAGTAGCAAAAATTTTAAAAATGTTTAAAGTTATTTTTCGAAGATAATCAGGAACACAGTTTTAATATTCATATTTGAGTAGAAAATGTGGAAAATATGAGATAGAAAAAAGCTTTTAGAGACTTATTTTTAGAATTTTTGATGAGAACAATAATTTTATTCTTTTGACTTTTGTTCGGTGTGCCAGATAATTTTTCAATTAAATCCTATTGCGTCAAAATCAAACTATATAAAGTTTGCAACTAATGTCATCAAAAGGAAATTGGACTTTTTTTATGCTGTTAATTATTACTCAAAAATGTATGTCCTTTATATAATTTAAAACAATTAAAAATCAGAACATCTCAAAACGTCTGTTCTAAGAGTTTGATGAACCTTAGATTTTCTAGTTTCTTACCCTGAAGGAATATAATAGAAGGTTAAAGAAATTTCAAGAGATATTAATTAAAATAAATATCTAATTACGAAACTTTAGGAATCTGAATTTAGAAATGAAATGAAAAACGAATGAGGAACTCTAAAGTTGTTTCAAGAGGGTTAGGTTTTGAAACCAGATTCCTCGAGTTTTTTACTGTTAGATCTTTATTTGATTTGGTTTTGAAGCAGTAACACTCGATTGAAAAATTGTTCTGCATACCAAATTGTACCATCTTCCACCCCCCCCCCCCATAACTCGGTAACAATGCAATATGATGGTTTACGGTTCTGCACCTGCAATAGGGTCTTATAGTGAGAAAGAAGACACCTTTTCACTTGTTTTAACAATAGGAACTGTGACGACTGATATCTTCAAATGTAGAAAATTTGGTTTGAGAAAGATACTTTGCAGTGCATTAGGTGCGTGATTATAAAAAAATCGATCGCCTTTTGTTGTTAATTTTCAAATGACAAATTCATAAAATATTCAATCTTTATTTTCATTTTTATCGATCTGACAATGACTTTGATTTTCTTCGAGTATCATGTGAAGTGTTTGAAATTGTGTAATGATCTTTCTGATAAAATTTGAATCTTACCCTGCATATTCTTTGAAAAGTAGACGTATCCCGCAGGAGTTGTTCAACCCTTGATTGCGTTTCTCCAACCTCAGTCATTTCTTCAATCGTTTTTAGATGTTGATCTAAATTCGCCTGCAATTCTCTAAAGTCTTGCTCAAATTGTCGAAGGGCAAGACAATGCCTCAAACGAGAACTGTGATGAGACCAAAATAAGTCGAAAGTTCTTTCTGTTTCTTCTAATTGTACGAGCAATCTAATCGATAAAATCAAGAATGTAGGATCAAATAAAAATCATGAACAGTTGAAAGAAACGTTTCTGATTAGTTTCTAAATTATCAACCTTTCAATCGCTGCCACATTTCCTAAACGATCAGCAGTTCCTTTTCCTGTCAGCTGACGAATACTATCGAGCAATGCTTCTCCATGACGAGCAGCTGCTACAATTTCTTCTTTTAATTCGTTATATTCAATTTGTTGTTGATTTAATAAAGTAGTTGTTGCAATAGTGTTATTAGGAAATTCGACTTCTGCCAAACGTCGAGTGAAAGAATCGAGAGCTAGCGACACGTCTTGTGTCATTGATGAGAATCTCTCTAGATTCTATGAAAATATTAAAGAAAATTCTTCCACAATTAAGTGTGATCACTTTATTAACGACCAGTTCAATAAAATTAATTTAAAAGGATTAAACTCACAATTCGATTTTGAATCCAAGTGTGATGACAATAAGGTAAATCACCTCCGAGTTCTTCCGTCAGCTGATCTTTATCCACAAAGTCATAAAGTTCAACGATACTGGCTAGGACTATGACCCTGAATTTGAAATCCTCTCGGAATAACTTATTCGAGACTTCTGAAATGGCTTTCTGCAGAAAACCAGCTGGACGTAAAACGTAAGCAACGTGCACCAATCCAGGAAAGAAAGCCTGGAAAACAAGTATTAATTGTTTAAAAATAAAAATAATTGCAGAGAAAATAAATACTGAAAGGAGATACTCACTGAAATTTTTAAGAGGACTGTTTTAACGGAATTCCATTTGTCGTTCCTGCGATCGATTATTAAATGGAATCCCAAGTCTGCTTCTTGCAAACTAAAAAAAAATTATCCTCTAAAATATAAAACTTTGTTTGATAATATTTTTATTAATCGATGGATTTAATATTACTTACGTTGGTACTGAAGTGAGATAAAGCATGAGACGTTGGTAGTCCAAGTCTGGAAGATTGTGAAAATTGCCATAATCAGGAAACGTGACTATTGGACACCCCTCTCTCGATTTACCACCTGAAAAAATTAATAAGATTTTAGAAAATAAAACTTTATAAATTATTCAAAAAAATAATAATTTTAAATATGATTTTAAAGGATTAAAGTGAGAGGGAAACCACCCTAGAGTAGGATAATGATTTACAGTAGATAATCTTAATTAACTGTAAAACTAGCAAAAAAGTTACTTTATTTTTTTTTACTATAAAACTTCAGCAAGGATACTACATTTTCTGATGAAGTTTCATTGAAACATTATAATTAACTAATATGTGTCAGAGCGACAAATTAATTTTTTACCGGGAAAAATTTTGCCTCTTCATTATTCATTTTTTTATTTAAATTAAATAATTTTGTGGCATTTTTATACATTAGAATCAAAGTTTCAAATTCCTTTGTTATTTCTAAATATTTGAGGGCTTTTTATCTGACATTAGATTTTCCAAAAAGAGCTAACCAACAGCAGATATTCGAAAAATTGCGAAAAAATTCGCTGTCAAAATTGGAAGCTAGTAAGTGACATTTGCTATTGTGACTATTTTCAGGCATACTTGCATGGAAAAATAACCTCTGTGGCAAATGTCACTTACTAGGTTTTTCCGCTGGACAGTAGGTCACTGTCTCGCAGTTGTTTCAAGTTAAAGTGAGTTAAAGTTCGTGTTTAATTGTTTATTTTAATTCGTGAAGTTTTTAAACTTAAGTTTATGTCAATAATAAACGAAAAAAAGTGTGAATTTGTAGTTATTAAAAAGCCCGGAAATTTTAGTTGTGTTTAGGACTCACTCGGAAAAGATATCATTTTTAGGACTAAGGTATGTAAAAATGTTGCACTTCTCTGTCATTCATACAAGTCAGGTTACTTGGTATGAATATCAAAGATAAAAAATGTTGAAAATCTAAGCTTTTATAATATCAAGAAATAATGATAATTTCAACTTATATTTACTCAATAAAATGATTTTAAATTTAAGTTTACCAATAATAAATTATAATTATATAGAACTGAGTATTCTATCAGGCCCGGGAGCGATACCATAAACGATTATCTATTGATGGATAGTGGAGTCAAAATCGTACCCTTCACCGGGTGTCATAAAAATGTTTAATACAGTTAATTTACTAATTTCTCGATATTTCTCTTATAACAATATTGAACTAAAAATGTAAGCTTTATTTAAAAATGAAAATCTTTCTTAATTTTTGGAAACTGATGCAGTTAAGTGCTGCTGAATTTTTTCCTATCTACTGAAGTGGGGTTCTCCTTAGTAGTTCTCAATTTCAAATATTTCCAGTATTAATTCGAAGCAAGTGGTTTTTTTCAGATAAACATCAGTTAATGTTCATACCTTTTGGTAGGTTAAAAGTAGAAAATTGTCAAAATAGCTTTTGGTTATCAGTTTACAACCCTAATCAATTAAATTGAATTTCAAAACATTTTGATGTGTTTCTAAGGTTAAATATTTTTTTGCCGCAGTTTAAAAATACGGATTCAAGTTTAATTAGTTCCACTATAAGATATCTAAATAATTGAATTGTGAAAACAACAATAGTTTCTATTTGTATACGATAGCTTGATGTCATAATCATTTAAATTAAATAAAAAAATCTTTTTCAGAATTCAAAAACTATGAAAATTGTTATTAGTAACATGCGAGTAGGAAATCGAACTAGGATGCGGCAATTATTATATAAATAACCTGAAATGTGTTATTGAGATTAGATTCGAAGGTCATACTATCTCGCACATAACTTATTTGCTTTTGCTGCATTTCGGGCTGCAGGTATTTTTATCATTTTCCTGAGAACTTTTATATCCATTCTAAAAAAATATTAGCCATTTTCTGAAATACCATTAAAAATTAATTCTAATTTGTGTATGATAATTTTAATAATTTTATCAATTACAGAGTCTTTAAATTAAATACAATGTTCGGATTTTTTCACCTTCTATTGATGAAAAGAGTTTAATTTACGATAGGTTATTTTGGTACTAATTTGCAAAACTGAAAGCATTATTTTTCTCACAGTTTGAATCGAATTTTTTTTTGTTATTAAAAATAACTGACCTGTAATGATAGCATATTGCGGTTGGAGAAGGTCTGCAACGTCTCTAACAGCTAGATCCCCATTTTCTATCTCACCGGTCATACTCTCAACATCTTCTGCAATCAAAAATTCTAATTAACAATTTTAAAAAATCATCGGTAGACACTGCACAACACTGAATTTTATTTTATTAAAATTAATTTAGCATTCTATTTTATATTCACACCAATCAAATTAGTTTTAATATTCCGGTAACGAAATAAAATTTCGTTTCTCTCAATTATATCCATCAATTCTAGATTCTTAACATAGAAAGTTAGAAGTAAACAAAGAAAATAATTCTAAAGGTTAATTATAACTTAATTCATAAGAGTGCAGGTAGCACACGTTTGATAAACTTATCCACACATGGTTTATTACTTGATATTTGTTAACTGATTATTAAGACATTTCGTGTTAACAATAATTATAATTCCCCGTGTTAATGTGAACGGGTAACTCGTGGAAAATAATAGTGTACAGTTTTAAATTATAGGTTTAATATGAGCGCTTTTCACTTCACAGTTACGTATGCAACGTCGACTATATACGGAGATGGTTTGAACTCTGGCAGTAGACTGCAACTGCAAGTGCTTGATCTGAGGTTGTACTCAGGTGACCTTGCTGATTCTATCCATCTGAAACAGTTCCCTGTTTTACCCACGATATTGCTGATATAACTGTAAAATAAAGAGGCTCTCAATCCTTTTATTTCCGCATAAAATCCCTGAATCACGTATACTCTATTTAGTACGGTCTTACCACTATCCTAAAATAAAAAAAAAACAAATCCTCTCAGACGACGCTCACAAAAACCTATTAACTTCCACTTCAGATCAAAAATACCCTTTTGTAAAAATCAGAAAGACTCAAAGATTACTTAATTGAAAAAAAAGGTTAGCAATATTTAATTATTCAGAAGTAATTATTACAGTTTCACTTTAAAGTATAGAATACTTGTGGAAAAAGATATCTCCAAAAGTGTATCACTCGTTTTTAAATATTGTTGCGTAAAATTATTATTCAAGAACTATGAATTAAAATTTTCTGATACTTTTTTGGTTTTTGAATAAATTCCCTTTCGTTGAGAGTGAGTTGGGAAACACTGATATTAATTTACCAGACGGGATTGCAAGACTGGATTCCATGACAAAAAAGATGCCTGCAACCTTTCAACTCTTCAATTAAGTGTCTGGGCTTCTCTCGCGTTTGAATTCTTTTACTTAAAAATGCAAATGAAGAGAGCTGTAAAAGAGGGCACGTAATGTGGCACCTACATACACACTGTGTGAACGATTAAGGGCAGAAGGGAAACATAAGGTCAATGCCTCTTTGCCCGAAAGGAAATTACATTATTTATCCTTTGGGGCATTCACGTTGTCCCCGTTTAAGATAATTATTAATTTTCTTTCACGCTACTTTTTTGGGCAACTGGGTCGGATATCATATTTAAAAAGACCATTTAATAAAAGTTTCACGTGCTGAATAAATTGAAATAAAAAATTTAATTTTACAAAGTGAAATCTACACTTTATTAAGACATTTTACATCCAGTTTCTTATAAAATAATACTACTTTCAATAAAAATAAGACTAGCAAATACAATTATTTCTATAAATGTACGTTTGGCAATTTATATTCAATGGAAATGCCCATTTTTCTACAAAACAAAATATCTCACCTTGAATTACAAAAAATAACTTCGATAAAACTGTAGCGCAGCTAGTTGAACATTTAAAATCCCAATAATCGATAATTTGTTTAGAATACATGAATCGCTGAATTTTTATTTCGTATCTTTTATTGATAGAAGTATCGAATGTCTCTTGAAACACTATGCACAAGAAAAAATATTCCTGTCTTTTTTCTCACTCCTAAAGATATTTTACAGCTGAATATTCATCTAGCTTCTTTTAAACTATCGGATTGACATTCGTGAGAGTCACCGGAAAACCGGCCTTGCTTACTAAAACATTATTAGCATCCAGATGATAGTTGACTCCGTCTTCAAATTTCGTTATTGGCGTCAAAATATAAGTATTACTTTGATTAACTGCTTCGCCGGTAATAACAACTGGCACCAAATCACCATTTGTTGCAACAATTTGCGTACATTCTGAAACTTGATCAGCCTCACTTTGTTCAACTTCACTCTTTACCGTTTTTACATTTTGTACATTTTGGGTCCTGGTTGTGAATTCCTGTTTAGCAAATTTGATTTGAGGAAATTGGACTTTCATAAATCCTCTAAAAGTGGAATAACCCAAGACTTTGATACTGGGCGACATATTTTGACAATACTCGGTGTACAAATCATGAACAGCTTTACGAGTCATATCCGGAGAAAGATGCAGAGGTGCATTTTTCGCAACTTTGGTTTTTTGGGTATGCTCTTGTTTCTTAACAAAGTCTTTTAAAAATTCGGTGGCGCTTTTATAAATGTCCAGGGAAAAAGTATTGTGAGGTACTTTTCCATAATTTCCATGAACCCTCGGCGTTACTCCGTGAGTCATTACGTGTTTCCGGATTCTTTTGACTTGGTAGTGGGTGCAATTTTCTAGATAGAGGAAAGCATCCAAGCAAACTCTTCGTCCTTGATAAACGTAGTGAGCTCTCAGTCTTCTTCTCTCGGTGTGTCTGGCTGTTTCATAAGGATTTGTAAGACAGGCCATTGTCACACCCATCAAGTACATGTCATGTTCTGCCTTCGTTAGGTCTGCAATGTTTAATCTGTGGCGATAAACTGACTCAGGACTGAGTCCTTTGAAACAATTTTCGTCGTGACATTCACATCCTCGTTGGAAACGATCCAAAACTTGATCAGGACAGTCCTCCAGCTTCGTTGGGTCGTAATCAGATTCCTCTGTCTTCGGCTTCTTTGGCCTTCCTTTAGTCTGTCTTTTTCTCTTCTTTGCAACATTTTTCACTGCCTGGAAAAGAGAAATTTATGAGAATTAGTTGCCTGTTTAGAGGTATATAAAACTTCATTTTAAAACAATCTGGAAGGCATTGGATTTTCTAGTAGAAACTTAGCGTACTGATCCAAATTTTTTTATTACAAATACTTTTAATGTGAAAGTTCAGTTCTGTGGAATTATTTTTTAATACATTCAGATATATAGTTAATCAAAAAATACTTACTCCGCTGTCAGTATTTTCTTCCGCATTGTCTTCCGTATTCTCAGCCTCATCATCTTCTAATCGAAGTTCTTCGCCTTCCTTTATTGATACATCCACAAAATCCCCAGGGTCTGCCGCTTCTGTATCTTCTGTTTGATTTGAAGCCATTGTCTATTGTTTCCAAATCGAATTTTCAATATCTAAGACAATAAGCGATTTTTCCAATCAATTGCAATTCATAATTTTCATCTTGTTATAACTGAAATATATTTTTACAATCGCCATAAATAAAAGTGTAGGCCTATAGTACACGGATTTTTCTATAATAAATTACTTATAATTGTTTCGTGATTATGAAAAAATGTTTACTGAAAATTATTATAGGAATAGATAATATGTAAATATTGAAAGAATTAACGACAAAAATAGAGAAATTACAAATTAATTATTTTTTTTAGATTACCGACATGAAAGTAACTACATAAAAATTAAGATATTGATGAGAATCACATTTTAAAGAGCTCTGTTTAATAATGTATAATAATTAAACTAAAATTCTATCAGTATACGGGTGAAAATAAAAAAGTTGATATCATGTCCCTGGAATATAATACGCTTGTGTTTGGACGAATCATTTTTTAATTACAGAATTTTATTAACGTAGTGTATACGGATCCGGAACTTCCATAAATTTCCACAAATTTCATGAATTTCCACCAACTTCATAATTTTCCATAAATTTAATAAATTAAAAAAAATTTATAAATTAAAAAAAATTAATAAATTTCCACAAATTACATAAATTTTTACAAATTTCATGATTTTTCCAAAAATTTTATAAATTTTTAGAGATTTCATCCTTTTTTCCAAAATTTCATAAATTTCCACAATAATCATAAATTTTCATAAATTTTAGCAATTATGGTAATTCATCAAATTTTCCATACATTTTTAAAATTATGGTAATTGATGGAAATATACGCTAATTTAAGTAAATTTTAGAAATTCATGGTAATAAATTCGATAACTTTTGATAACTTTGATAAGAGTTCTGTTGGACGCATAAATTGTGGTCCAAATTTTGGTTTGAATGAATTTAGATTTCTATAGCTTCTTAACGTTTGTTAACTTTCCAGCTATCTAAGTAATCAGTTTTCTATATAAGAAACGAAAGTCAAACATCTACTCCTTTCCAACGTCTCATGAGGGGCGGTAACGCACACTTGTGACTGGTTACAGAAATAATGTTGGTTAAACCCCTTTCCAACTTCTCGTGGGTGGCGACAAGACACCGCTCTGACTGGTTACTGAAATAATGTTGGTCAAATTCCTACCCCTTTCCAACGTCTCGCGGGAGGCGGGAAGGCGACCCTGTGACTGATTACATAAACAGTGCTAATTGAGAAACTATTCTGAGTACAAAATACGCAGCAAGAAAAAATTATAAT
>JAUELO010000080.1:524225-535205 GCA_032357855.1 Amphibolips quercusostensackenii | reverse complement strand
AGCATCCCTGGACAAGTGTCCGCGACTGCTTATCAATTATTGTAACCATATTCAGCAGAAACCCTAGTCCTCTTTCCGCAACCTGAGGATGCGTTTGGTGGCCTTGTCATTGGCCCTACGGTTTGATTCCAAAGAAATCGAAAACGAAATGAATATATATATATATTAGAAATAGCTGCTAATATGTACTGCATACTTTGTAAGTTTCGTTTTCGGTAAACCACTGCTTCAAATTGAAAACAATTATTTCAGAAAAATCAAATTTTTGCATTATAATCAGAAACAATAAAAAGAACGAAAATAACTCTTACTCTTTCGTAATAGCAAACACGATTAATAAAAATGAAAAATTATTTTTAAAAATTCTGACCTTTGGTCACTTTCATATTAGCAGAAGCTTTTTAAACATATTATAAAAGCTAAATAGATGAGCTTTTCCTTAAAATCTTCTTTTCATGTTGTCTTAATTTAATTAAAAGATGAAGAAGATTTCAGGAAAACCCAACCTTTTTTGTTTAAAAAAATATATTTTTCTTATAATTTTTGCTTATATAATGAAGGAATCCTACCAGTTTTATAGAGGCTTTACCATTTTTGAGTTCGGGAAAAATGGTTTTCTTTAAATATAATTTTTTTTTCGTAAACAATGCAAAATATTACAAAAGAAAATGAGATATTTTTGTAGAAAGTTTCTAGGTGTGTAAAATTTTAATAATAATGTTTACAATATGAAGCAGTGGTTAACCAAGAATGAAATTCACGTAACATGTAGTGCATACTATACCAGATTTCTAAAGAAAATACTCATAAAAACCAATTATTCTGACACCGTAAGCTAGACCTTTCTTCCTGATTTGAAATGGAATTGGTCCACTATTATTCTATCCCTAGCTCTTGACTCCATACAATCTTGTTGTTTATTGTGTTCGATAAAATATAGTTTTTAGAAAATAGTTAATGAAAAAAAATTGATCACACCAAAAACATCTACGGTGCAAAAAACTCCGCCAAATAAAAAGTTACCAGTACAATCAACGTAATTTGTGTGCTAATAATCTCGCAAAGTTTTAAAAATTATTTTTTCTTAAAACATTCTTGAAGTTTCTACAATTTTTTTAATTAAAAAAATTGTTATAGTTATATTTGTTCTACAATTATTTTAGAAATTTTGGTTCCGAAAACTATATTGATTGAACTGGTAGCTTTTTAATCGTTTAAGCATTTTGTATTGTACATGTTTTTGGTAAGATTTCACATTTTTTATAGGTAACTGAGAAATTTAATCTAAATTATTTATACATAATACATCATTAGCAAAAGTTTATTTCTATATAAATATTTTTAAAATAAAACACTTATTTTAAATAACAAAAAAATGAGTAAAATTAATAAATATATGTATAAAGAGGTAAGTTAATAAGTTAATAAGATATAATATAATTTACGCAGTGGATCTTGAGGATATTTTGCAAAAGTCGTCAAGCACGCTATTTGTTACAAAATAAAAGTTTCGCTTATATTTCATGTAAAGTCTTAGATTGTAAACATCTTGATTTAAAAAAGATGTCCACTGGAAGAAATCCAAAAACCACTGCACTGGAACTTGGGATTAAGAAGTCCCAGTTTACAGCATTCCTAGAACTGATAGCCTCCGCAGTTTCATGCTAGGAGGAGCAAAGGGCTGAAAGAGAGGTTTGCTTAGTCAAGCGTGCCAAACAGCTCGTAGGCCGCACTCTCAGCGTGTTAGTTGCATCAGGTAGTGCCATGCCTCCAAATCCAAAAGAAATCATTTATGCGGCGCTGCTTATTTACGTATAGAGTGTCTGAATTTATGGTAAAGGCCAGTATAAGTAATTCCCAAAACAGTGCGTAATTCCAAGTTCCAGTGTTGTTAGACTAAACAGTCAAAATTTGTTTATAGTTATTCATTCGCTAATTTCTGGGCTGAATTGTATTAATATAACGAGGTATGTCGTCACTGACCCTATGAACTGAAAATTAATTAATTAATCATTGTGTAATTTTTTATTATGAAATAAAATGTAATAATTTGATCTTACCCTTTGCACAAAGGGGTAATCTAAAGTTGATAATCCACATGCGCTAAATACTAGGGGACGTTGGGTCAGTTGTAACGAAAATTGTTCAATCTGATAATTATAAAAAATCAATGATTATAATATTCCGTATTCAAATTTAATGAGCAGTACTTATTGCTCGTTTCTTACCTCCTCTTTGAACTCTTTATCTTCACTTAAACTCTTTAGTTCATACAGTATGTCTCTAGTTTTTTGTGCCTGTATGTGAACAGAGAAAAATGAACTTTGTTAATAATAATGTCTTAAAAATCCAAATATAAATATGAAAATTTAGAAGTTGTACACAAGTTTTCATTTATATTTTTGTAAATTATACATAAAAAATCATTACCTCTAGACTAACTTTTGCACAAGTAGATGTAATATTGAGTAGTTTGTACGTATATACAATAGACCAAATGCACCCGTTAATTACTTGTGCAATTTTAGAGTGAAATGTTCGAAGAGAGAAAAAAATGATAGAGAACAAATAATATGAAAGGCCTGTTAATATAATCAAATATGATCCCATTTCCATCATCATTTGTTTTTGATATATCTTGTTTACTTCCCAGGATATATTCGATAATTCCATATGAAGATATCTGAGAAAAACATGACTTAATTTATGTATGTACATATGTCGTAGCCACTCATTAGTGTAATTAGACGTTTTATGAAAAGCTTAGACATTTCAGAAAGCGCTGGATAATTGTGTAATAATCGATAGTTCATCTGCCTAGAAATGCTAGCACATACTGTAATGAAATGCTATGAATATAATTTTAAATAATCATCACTTCAACGTAGGTTTTGATAGTTTTTTAAATATTAGTTTTGTTAAAAATTAAGGCTTTTCATGAAACGTTTAATTACATTCAGTGACTCCGACACATACGATTTAAAAAACGGGATAAGTTTTAAAAGGGTATGATCTCCGAATTTTTTCACACCTTATATATCAATGTATTCCAACGCTACTTGAAAAAAGTATAGAAATTTCATATTTCTTTCTTTATTTTAATAAATGCTAAAAATTTACAAAAAAAAACCTTAAATGAAAGTCATAGATCTTTTGAAAATATTAATTTTAACGTTAGTGTATTCTTACCATAAGAATGATAGTTTTTGAGAAAGTGTACGATAAACATTAAGAATCAAAGGAATACTGCACAATAGTCACTCATAATGTGGTAAAATGGCAGTATGACCTAAATTATTTCTGTGACCAGTCACAAGGCTGCCTTCCCTTCCCCTACGACACATAGGAAAGGGTAACGGATGTAACCTAAATTATTCCTATGGCTAGTCACAGGGGTGTTGTGAAACCCATTTCAGTCAATTTTCCATTCTCCAACAACATTTTCTTCCTTTTATCGAAAAATAATAAGTTTCAAAAAAATGATTATCACTTAAAAGGTGTGTTTTTGAAAGTTTTCCAACTTTTTCTTTAAGCTTTTTTGTAAATTTTAGTATATACTTTAATAAGAAAAAAACATTAAATTTTGATAGTTTTATCAAGTTATGACCTTTGAAGCGACATTTTTCCGTATTTTTATGGTTATTGTCGTGATCAGCGAGTTTTAATATATCAATATGCGAGGTGAGAAAAAATCGGAGGTAAGTCCTTTTCAGAAATATGCCCAAGAAATGCATATTTTATTCTACCATCGACTGAAATGGCCACCTTTTGCCCCTGAAAATAGGTGCGAAAGTAGCATATATTTTCCGGTAAACCGCATTTGCGGGGTGAAAGTAAAAATAGCGGGATGAAAGTAAAAATAGCGGAGCAAAAGTGAAATTAGCGTGACGAAAGTAAAATTAGCGGGGCGAAAGTAAAATTAGCGGGGACGAAAGTAGATTTTTCCCTCGGGTAATTACTGCCCGCGGAAAAAATCTGCTCCTTTCGCACCTTGTTACATAATGTACTATTCAAATCTTTGTAAATTCGTAGGATTTTTAAAAAATATTATATTACGAACCTTAGTGAAAGCTTGCTGTGAAATCTTTGAGGAATCTTTTAGAATGTTTTAAAGCTTTTGTAAATCTTTAAAATCCTTGAAATCTTTGAAATTTTTGTAATCATTTAAAATCTTTGGGAAATCTTTTAAAATCTTCTAAAAAAATTGATATCGTGTAAAATCTTTGAAGTGTTTTGAAATCGTTGAAATCTGATGTACTGCACCCTTGCTGAAATCTTTGAAAATCTTGAAATATTTTGAAATCCGTATGAATTCTTTGAAACATTTGTGAAATCTTTCTGACGTATTTTTATTCGTTTGAAAACACTGGAATATTGGAATATTTAAAATCTATTGTAAGTACCCTTGTTAAAAACTTTTAAGCCCTTGAAAGCTTCGACAAGTATAAAAACTTTGTGAACTTTTTTGAAATCTTTGAAATATTTTTGAAGTCTTTCTTTAATCTTTGTATGTGAAATTTTTTTTTTTCGTTTGAAATAATTTCAAATAATTGGCATTTTTTTAAATCTTTAAAATCTGGTGTACTGTATTCTTATTCAAATCCTTCAAAATCCTTTCAGTCTTCAATGTTTTAAAACGTTTGTGAAATTATTGTTGTAAAATCTTTATTGAAATCTGTTGTGCGCGCATTTTTTCAGCCATTGACATCCGTGAAATCTTCGTGGAATGTTAAAAATATTCAAAATATTTTGTATGGCCATAACTCATTCAAATTCTAAATCTGATTTAAAATCGAAACTTTTAACTTATAATTTTTATAATTTATAAGTTGAATACCACAAAAAAATGTATACTTTAATATTCTGTATTAGTGGAGAAGAAATAAAAAACTTATAAAATTATTCACAATATTTAAGTCTTTTCATTGCAATCTATAAAATAATTGGTACAGTAGTATACAAAAAGTGCTTTGAAATCTCTTCATTCTGTAATGAACAAAAGAAAAATTATATCTTGATTTCAATAAAATTACTGTTTGAGAATTTAACAAAAATAAAGGTTCTCGTGAAAAATTCACGGAGACTTCCAGGTTTTCAAGGTTTTCAAGGTCGCTGAACACCCTGGGAGATTTATATGAACCACTGGAGTTCTCTGAAGTGGATCCGTCAGTTTTTGAAGTCAGAAATATTACTTAATATTTCGGGTTTTTTTTAATTCTTGACAGATGTTCTATCAAGGAATAATAAATAATTTAATTATTTATTGTTTTTTACTTATTATGGAGAACAAATTATGAAAGATATCATAAAATCATTTATTGTCACTGTTTAACATTATTTATGCCATTTTTATAAAATTTTATAAAGTTATTGCCACTTGAACCGCAAGTTCCAAGAAAAGATCAGATTTTTTCGGGAAGTGTGATAATATGTGTGTAATTTATCTATCGTTTATACAATATACAATCTGATACAATATTACAATTTTGAGGTTATGTTTTGACACAATTCAGCATTCAGCTGACGTTCAGTTTCAGTTGTTTATAAGAAAGACGTGTCCGACTTTTTATATTCGGAAGATTTTAAATTATATTCCAAAAATTATCAGCATACTTCAAATTAATGAAAACTAAAATATTTATTTTTTCCCCAGACCCCAAAAATTAATATAGTATATACGTCATCGAAGTTTTCTTTGTTTTCTTTCGTTTCACCAAAAACAAATGAAGGCATACCGTAGAAATACACAAATACAAATAAGCAATTAAACAAAGGTCAAAGGAAATTTTTGTTTTGAATCTTGTCAACAATGATCAAATTTGTGAGGGAAGAAAGTGGCGCTTGAGTGCAGTACAAGACTACAAACTGCAAGTTCAGTCCAGTTCAGTGGTCAAAACGAATGTAAACAGAAGACATTGAAGATGACTTCAGGCAAAGAAGAGGAATATTTTTCCTCAATTGAGGTAAGTTAATATTTATTACTCATCAATTAAATTAACAAAAAAGTTATTTATTATTTCATTATTAAAACTGCGGCTAAAAATTGTTATTTTGTAAATTGTATTTATTTGCAGGAAATTAAAAAGGTTCTTGAGCGTTTTGAAAAAAGTGGAAATGATTATTTTGATTACAATCTCTTGCACATTGCGCGTCAATTAATTAGCGAAGACTTTATCAATAACGACAATCCCTCAACCAGAGTGCAAACAGCTATTTGTATTTGTAAAATTATTGCAAAGGCAAATTCTCGTTCTCCCTATACAGATTCTCAAGTAAGTATTTAACAAATCTTATCCCGTATCTAATAAAATTGATGGAACGAAATGTCAGTTGTTTTCAGTTTGCTCTTTTGAATTTTTTGGAATTTCGTAAATTGCAATTTCCAAATAAGGAATTTTAATGCTAAATATTTATTTCTAAAAGGGAAAATTAAAATTGTAAATGAATCTTTTAAATATTATAGGCTGCAACTCTGTTCTTAACTTTTTGAGTTTTTGAAAAATTAAATTATGGACAAAAACTTATAATCTTGTTGACCGATTCCCCCCCCCCCCCCCATTCGTTCATTTTTCGGGAAAATAAATTGTGTAATTTTTTTTAACTTTAACGTGTCCCCGGGCTTTTGAAATTAACATGAGGTTTTAAATGGGAAAAACTCAATTTTTAAAAAAATTGAAAAAAGAAGTACTGGAATGCTAAAGGAATGATTTCTACCCAATAACTTTTTATTTTGACCCCCCCCCCCCAATCCCCTTTTATTGTGCCTGAAAAGTGCCTCAAAAAATGCAATATAGCAGTTTCCTATCAAATTCATGTTAAAGACCGTATTTTTTTGAATATTTCCAATGTGAATCATTTTTAATCAGTAAGTGACGAATTTTAAAGTATTTTCTTAATAATCTTCAATTTTTGAAATAATTATTATTTAGTTAAACCATTTTTCCCCTGTAAGTCGTGAAAAGTTATTAATGTTATTATCCTTTCGGACAAATTATACAAAGTTGATGAATGTCAAGAGTAGTAAATACTTCTTGTTTAATATATTTAGTAATTATTTAAACAATTTTTATTTGTTAAACCATTTTTTTCCCTAAAATCATAAAAAGTTATTATTTTCTGGAAATAAAGACACATTTAAAGAATTTTTAGAGTAATATATGTATTTTTAAGGGATATATGGTAATTATTTAAACAATTGTTCCCCCTGCAATGCGTCAAAAGTTATTATCTTCTGAAATTAATGACACAATCAACGGATTTTGAGAGTAATATATTTTTAAAGTATATTTGGCAATATTTAAAACAACGTTCATTTTGCTTAAACAATTTTTTCTTTCTAAAATCGTGCAAAGTTATTATTTTCTGTAAATAAGTACACAATTAAAAAATGTTAAGAGTAATATATTTTTAAAGGATATTTTCTAATTATTTAAACAATTTTTTCACATGTAAAGCGTGAAATTTTATTATTTTATGGAATTAATGACACGATTGACAGATAAAATTTTTTCTAGAGCATATTTCGCAATTTCTTAAACAATTTTTTCCCTGTAAATCGTAAAAAGTTATTCTTTTTTGTAATTAATGACACAGAGTTAATGAATGTTAAGAGTTATATTTTTTCGCTTAAAATATTTTGCAATTATTTAAACAATTAATAATCATTCACTTGCGCCTGTTCTTAGGGAAGGTGGAGAAAAGTCTAGTTTTTTCGAATCTCTTACACTATGTTATTAATTGTTTAAGTAATTGCTGTATATTTTAAGCAAACAAATGTTAGTCTTAAAATTCGTTTATTGTGTCATAGCAAACAAATGTTGTCTTAAAATTCGTTAATTGTGTCATTAATTGCAGAAAAGAATAACTTTTCACGATTCGCAGGGAAAAAAATTGTTTAAACAAATGAATTTTTTACAAATAATTACAAAATATGTTAAACAAGAAGTACTACTCTTGAAATTCGTCAGCTTTGAATTATTCATCCCGAAAGATAACTTTTCACGATTTACAGGGAGAATAAAATTGTTCAAACAAATAATAATTGTTTAGACAATTAAAAAATTATTTTCAAAATACTTGAAAACTCCGTCACTCATCGATTAGAAATAATTCATGTTGAAAATGTGCCAAAAAATGCCATGCATTTTTTGGGGCATTTTCCGGGCACAATTAAAGGGGAATGGGGGAGGGGGAGCTAGAATTGAAATTTACTAGGCTAGAAGTACAAATAAAGAAATTTCGAATTGAAATGCTTAAAATTTTACAATTCCAAAGATTAGAATTATATTACAGCAATTTAGTTTTGTATTCCGATTTTAGTTGATTATTTAAACAAATAAATCATTTCAACTTGAAAAATATTTGATTTACAAATTTCAATAGTAAATAATAATGCTAAAGTAAGTATTAAAAATGAAACGTGTTGAAATTAAAAAATTAAAAATTTAGTTTAAAATCAAAAAAAGAAAAAGGTAACTATCTGAAATTGATTAATCAGTAAATGAATAATTTCAGTAATTTTAAATGGTTACAATTTTAGATTTCTGAATTTTTATGTACAATGCTGAATTTTTAATTTTTCCCTTTCATTGGTTTTAATTTTGCAATTAAAATTGAATTGGTTGAATTTTGGAAAGTATAATCAGTAATTTAAAAATTATTCATTTTTAAGCGATTTCAACTTACTTAAAATAATTGAAATTTTAAAGGGGTTTGAGTATAAACAGGGTAGCGACTTGATCGTTATACCGTGAAATAGCCAGGAATTTGATTTAGGAACCGGGAATTTACTTCTGATCGCAGTAAAATTCAAGTTTTCATTATTAAAATAATTTTTGTCAATTTATAAAAGTGATTTCTACTTTATCTACAGCCGTAGGGCATATAAGTGTGCTTATTAGGTTACGGATTCATTTAGTTATGTGAAAATTCAACTACTTGGTTAAAAGCCAAACTCATTGATTAAAAATTAATTTTTTTATTGAAGATACATCATTTTAATGGAAAATTCATCTCTGGTTACAAATATAACTAATACTTTCTTGGAAATCAATTTTTTTATCTAAAAATGTAACTGTTACAGTAGAAAATTTAACAATTTTTCTGAAAATACATTTTTTGTGGAGAATTAGATTTTTAAGAGAAAATTGAACTATTCTATTCTATTTTTTATGATTTTTTAGCATAAACAATTTCTTCTTAAGAAAATAGATTTCTGTTCGGTCTTAAATTAAATTTTGTTAAAATGAAATTTCAACTATTTGGCTGAAAATTGGCATTTTTAACTTGAAAATTCAACTATTTTTTTGGAAAATATGTACAAAATATGTACAATTAATCTTTATGCTAGAAAATTCCTCTTTTTCATTACAATTCAAACTATCACAGTTGAAGATTTATCATTTTAGTTGAAAATTCATCAGTTTGGTTGAAAATTAATTTCTTCAACTGAAAATTCAACTGTTCCATTTTTAGTTAAAAGTTGATCTTTCCGTGTTTAAAATTCAACAATTTCAATTAAAATTGGTCTTTTTGGCAGAAAATTTAACTATATTGTTGAAAATGCAAGTATTTTGTTGAAAAATCGATTTTTTAAAATAGAAAATTGTCTTTTTCTTTGAAAGTTAATCTTTTTGTCTAAAAATTTTTCTTGTCGGTTGAAAATGCAAGTATTTCAGTTAAATATTCATCATTTTAGTTGACAATTCATCTTTTAGGTTGGAAATGAAATTTCTTGGTTAAAAGTTAAATTCTTTTGTTAAAAATTATTTTAACTTTTTATTTTAACTTTTTAAGTATTACAAATTATTTTTTAGTTGAAAATGCGTTTTTTTGGTAGAGATCAATCTTCTTGGTTGAAAATTCATCTTTTTGGTCAAAAATTAAATTGTTTTATTGAAATACTTATCATCTTAGTTGAAAATTGATCTTTCTGGTTTGAAATTCAACTATTCTATTCAATGATTTGCAATTTCAGTTGAAATTTAATCACTTTGTTTGCAAATGCAAATACTTATTTTATTTAAGTTAGTTTTTTTTGTTGAATGTAATTTTTTTAACAGAAAATTTAACTTATTCCACTCAAATATTGAATATTATCTTTTTCTTTTAAAGTTAATCTTCTTGTCTAAAAATTCTTCTTGTCGGTTAAGAATTTAAGTATTCCAGCAAAAAATATTCATCATTTTAGTTGAAAATTCATTTCTCAGGTTGGAAGCAAAATACTTGGTCAAAAATTGAACTCTTTTGTTAAAAATTATTTTGTTTTAAAAGATTTACTGGATGAAAAGGAATTTTTTTCCGAAAATTGAACTATTTTTTTGAAAATTTGTTTCCTTTTTGGTCGAAAATTATTTTTTTTTACCACTGAAAATGTAACTATTATACCAGTTAAATATTCTATAATATTAATTAAAAACTCATTTCTTCGTCGACCATTCATTTTTTGACTGAAAATTCAATTATTCAATTTGTGGTTGAAAAATGGTCTTTTTCAGTTAAAAATTCGTCTTTTTTGGTAGAAATTAATCTTCTTGGTTGAAAATTCATCTTTTTGGTCTTAAGTTCTTAGTTGAATACTTTATAGTCTTCGTTAAAAATTCATCTGTTTGGTTGAAAATTAATTTTTTTAAATTGAAGTTTAAATATTTAAGATTTGGTTGACAATTTTTTTTTCAGTAAAAATTTATTTTTGTAAGTTCGAAAATTCAACTATTTTAATTGAATATTTATTGTTTTTGTTGAAAACTCATGTTTTTGGTTTAAAATTCAACTATTCCAGTTAAAGATTCATCATTTTGATTAAAAATTCATGAGTTAGATTAAAAATTAATTTGTTGTCCGACCTCCCTGAAAACGCTCCTTTATGTGTCTGTTTAGCCAGCGTGAAGTTGCCAATTTCAGTCCGATGACGGTCAGCGGACGTAAAAAAATTTTTGGTTATTAAAAAACCGCCATTTAGAGAATGGCACTTCTTTCTAA
>JAUELO010000080.1:473102-483356 GCA_032357855.1 Amphibolips quercusostensackenii | reverse complement strand
TAAATCATACTCTTAAAAATTCTCATCTTGAGTTCGTTTTGTAGTTGTTAATATTGTAAATTTGTGTATCTTAAACGGTAGTGAAGTTCATTGATAAAAAACAGTGATGGACACATTAAAATTGTTTAATAAAAAACGTTACATTTTAATGTGAAAGAGGAGACAGAACAAGCGTTCCGCTGCATATTGAACGATAACCTCGAGTGTGAAATGAATGTGAATGAATGTGAAATAAAGTAAAATATTAATCTTAGTTTCGATCAATAACTATTTATATGTATTTCATAAGGACACAGAAAAAAGTCTTACTTTTGTTATAGCCGTACTTTCTGATACCTTTAATTAATATAATTAGATGCAGGAATTAAATACACATTTTACTCAGACACATCTATTTTTCTTTATTTAAGATTTAAATGTTATTTCTCGCTTTATATTCTTATTTCTATATACATCAGGGTTATTCACTTTATCCAAAAATTGTAAAAAGCCACCTTATTTTTTTCGGTGCTAATAAAAAATTGAGGGATTCCCCATGGAGATTCTAAACTTTTACCAATAATATATGAACGGACTGAATTCTAATGTAATAATTACACAGCCCCACAAAAGAAATAAGAATTTCGACGGACCTGACTAGTCAATTCTTACGTATTTTTGGTTGCTGAATCCAAATCTGAAATCGGAATTCTAAAGTTAGCACTTGTTTCCTTCCTAATCGCAAAAAATGTACATAAAAAGCATTTCTTGAGAAGAGAAAATTGTGAGGTTAGAAGGAAAACAAGATCTAACTTCGGAATTCAGATTTCGGATTCAGATTCAGCGAGCCAAAATACGTAAGAATTGACTAGCCTATGGTCCGTTGGAACTCCCACTTTTTTTGTGGGGCTGAGAACTGTACGAAAAAAGTTTGTTTTGTGAGGTTAGGAACAAAAAAACAGCTAACTTTGGCATTCTGACTTTAGATTCGGATGCATTGTCCCAAAATGCGTAAGAACTGACTAGGCTGGTCCGTCGGACATCCCACTTTTTTTATAGGGTTGTGTTATTATAAACGTGCGACCATTCTTCACTTTGTTTGTAACCATTTGAACCACTTAAATCAATCTTAATAGTTTGAGTTATCGAAGTTTATATTGATAAGAAAATATTTATTAATTTGGTTATTTGATGACAGCTTTAAAAAATTATCTTTAAAAAATGCTGAAGATAAGTTTACTTTCAGGATTAAAGACTTAATTTTCTACTTTGATTCAGTCATGTCTCGTAATTGAACGAGAATCACTAAATATGTTGTAATGGTCCCAACGACCTGCATGAAAATATTTTTTTCTTAGTTAGTGTTCAATATTTTAAATTAAATTATATGTGCATTATTATCAAAATATAAACATTATATCAGTAATATTAATGATACGCACATCTTGAATGAAAGTGTGATCAAGTGTCACAAGGCCAAAAGCAGTAAATTTCAAAGGATTTTGGATTAATTGTAATGTGAATTCCCCAATCTGAAATTTTATGAGATGATAATTACTATATTATTTTTATTCCTGGAAGTTTGTCTTACCTCTGAACGAAATTCTTTACTAGTTGTTGGTTCGTGTAATTCACATATGATACTTCCAGTTTTTAAGGCCTGTAAAATAAATTGATATATTTTTGTTATGTATCTAAATGTAACTTTTTAATTTATAACTCTTTAAAATTATTGCTTTTTAATATATCATATTGTGAGCAATAAAATCGATCATAAAATATGATTTGAAAATACCTCTAGGCTTGTTCTATCGCAAATATGATTAACTGCCAATATCTTAATAATTAAGAACAGAAGATAGTTGAACGATGAGATAATTTTCTTGTTCTTATTTTCTTCGTGCGAATAAAGGTAAACAGTATAAGCTTTATACGAGAAATAAATGATAAAAATCGAAGCGAGGGTCATTGATATAAGTAAGTGCAGTCCAAAAATGTTGTTGATGTGTTTACAGATTTTTACTAAATCCAGATGAGCCTGTCTGTGTAAACATAAATCAGAAATAAACTATAAACTATTTTTAAGTTTATTTTTTGTATAATAAATTTTTAATATATATTTTTGTGAACATTAATAGATTTACTTTGCGACTTTCATTATTTGAATATCATCATTCGTTTTTTGTTCAAGATTATTAGATTTTGTTCTGTCTATTCTAGTTTTGGCGTTAATTAATTTCATGTACTGTGGGTAAAGAGGAGAGGCTCCTGACATAGTTTTTAATACGTCATTCAATTGTTCAAACTTTCTTTTCAAGCATCTAAAAAAATTTAATGAAAAAATAAATAAAATGATTCGGGACGCATTTAAGTAAAACATGCAATGCTTATAAGGGAGTAATATATTATTTTGCCTGATGTAACTGATGAATGTAAAGTCACTGATGAACATGATGCCTACTGGGTAATTGTACTTCATTAAAAATATAATTTTTATATCGTAGGTACAAGACCCGCACATAAAAAGAGTATGCCAATTTACAGTTGTCAAAATCGTTATCATTGTTACTGTAAATGCCGTAAGAAAAATCTGCTTCATAAACATCTTATCATACTCGTCTAATATTCCCAATTTCCGTAACAGTACATCTACTTTTTGTATTTTTTGGATGCTAATTTTGACTCCCTTTAAATATAAAAAGACATTTAGATAGAACCATTTAAAATTTTCTAAGGCTCATTTTGCAAGTGAATTATAATTGAGAAAATATTTTTTTTAATTTAGGGATTTTATTCTAGATTTAGAGTTAAAATTTTCTCTACTTTGTATACGTTTCTAGTTGGAAATTCTTAAATTCTCAATGTTGAGTTTTAAACATTTTTGAACCGATTACAATTTACCATTGTTCCTAATTGAAATAAATATGTTGTTTAGTGAAAAAAACTAATATTCCAATTTATTAAAAAAACCTACCTTTAAATTTTTAATTTTTTAAATATTTTTTACCAAAACATGAGAAGCACCTATAAGTATCCTGTTTCGATATATGAATAAATTGCGCGTAGAACGTAGAAAACAGTCACCCTTGTGTCGATCTGTTTTCTCAAAGCAAGATCATTCATATATTTCTATAGATATAAAAAAAATATTAAAAATTTAAGGTAGAATTTTGAAATAAATTTATTTTTTTTATTTTATTCTTTAAGTTGAAGATTAATTTTTTAACAGATAATTTAACTGTTTTATTATTAGTTAAAAATTAATGTATTTTGTTGTTTATTTATCTTTTCTAGTGAACAAAGGATTTTCTTCATTAGAAATTTATCTGCTTGGTTAAAAGTGGAACTACTTTTTAAATATTCATTTTATTAGTTAAAGGTGCATCTCTTCTGTTAAAACTTTTACTAAATTGATCGTTTCTAGTTAAATTCCTCTATATGGTTAGAAATTAATTTTTTTCATTTAAAGTTCATATTTTCGGGTTAAAAATTCAACTGTTTCGGAGAAAATTCGTATTTTTGGCTTAAAATTCAACTGTTTTGTTTAAAATTCGTGTTTTTGGTATGAAAATTCTATAATATTATTTTCGTAGAAAATACAATTATTTGGTTAAAAATTAGGTGTTTGGTTAAACATTCATGTTTTGGGTAGGAAAATTCAACAATTTTTCATAGAATTTGCCTTTTTGGTTTGAAAATTCTTCTTTGTTGATAGAAAATGGATCATTTTTGGTTACAAATGCAACTGTTTACTTAAGCTAATTCTGCTTTAATTGTGGATTCAACTATTTTGTTGAAAATTGGTATTTTTTGGTAGAATTTTAACTTTTTTTAATTTAAAGCAAAAAATTTTTCTTGGTAGAAAATATCAACTATGTATTATATTTTGCATTGAGAATCAATATTTTTTATCAAAAATTCGAAAAACTTAATTTAACTTTTTTTCAAAAATTAATAAAATTGAACTAATTTCTCAAGTATTTATCCTTTTGGATGGAAAACTCATCCTCTTTTTATTAAAAATTATACTTTCTTCTAAAAAGTCGTATTTTAGGCTTGAAAGTTCAACTATTTGGTTGAAAATGCAACTGTTTATGGTTAAAGTTTAATATTTTTTGTTTAAAAATGTGATCATTTGTTAAAAAGGTCAACTATTTGGTTGAAAAATTATTTTTCCAGGCTGAAAATTGACCATTTCGGATTTTAAATTCAAGTGTTTTCTACAAAATTCAACTTTTTAGCTCGAAAACTCGTTTCTCTCGTTGAAAATTTATTTCTTTTGGTAGAAAATGAATGTTTGTTGATCGAAAATTCAGCTATTTTGTTGAAAATGTAATATATTGCGATTCGAAATCTTAAGCATTTCATATGGAATACAAGAAGTTACCTAGACATTAATTTTCCCTCTTCTGTGAGCATTTTGCACTGTGAAGTCTGTGAAAATATTATGTTTGTATTTGTTGGGTTTATTTTAGGTATTTATCAAATGAAATCGTAAAATAAAGTTTAAATTAAAATCTAGGGGGGAGGGGTGTTCGTATTTGTAACGTCAGAATGGGAGGTTTAAGCCTTGTGTGATAATCTCAGACAAAGATGGGGAGGGGTGAACAAAGTTTTCAAGATATCGTGACCTAGTTTTTGAACGGCCCCTTAATACAATAAATCAATATTGTGATATATATATATGTATATATACTTAATATTTTTAGCAGAGTGTTAATTTGTTTTTAATAAAAAAAAATAGTCGAATATGCCACAAATAGAAGTAACTGTAAAGTAGAAAGCATGTTTTAAACTATAAAGTAACTTTTGTTCTTGGCATATTCGACTGTATTTGTAATTTTTTTCTTTAATCATAGTTATTGTGTACCCAATATATGATATGTTTGCGAAAATTGTATTATTTTAGTTATTATAAGATAAGAATAATAAATAAGTGAGAATAAAAAACTCGTAACCAAAATTTTTTTCTAAAAACTTACTTTTCCTCGCCTCCAACCCATGATGATTGTTACAAATGTAACGAGAGTATTTAGATAAAGGAAAATCTGAAAAAGAGTGTCACTGCTGGTGACATCGACATTTTCGATTTTTTTCGATGAGGTGTTGCTATTATCATAGTACACACTGAGGTATGTCAGTAAACAGTGATTGAGGGCGCAGGCTGCTGAATATACTGAACTCATTACCATATGAGGATTATTCAATGGATATTCGATAATGCCTCCACATCCGACTATCCAGTTGAGAACTCTCATTGGCAACATAACATCCTCAATCGTTTTTAAGTTAGTCATATTGTTTTCATTTAAAGCTCTATACTTTTACCTTTATTTTGTCGTCGAGTACTTTACACTTCGATAACTATGTGCAGTGCATTGAAGTACTTTCATACGAACTTTTCTAGTTCACATTAAAAAATCATCGCGTATTGCATGTACATACAAAAAGAGATAAAGCAGTAGTAACAATTATTATTTCATAATTCGATCCACATTTATGATTTTAATCTTAATTGCGCAAAGTGATATATTGTTATGAAAGTAGATTTCAATGTCTGCTACACGAATTTATCATATGATATTTAAATTAGAGTCATAAGAGCTTTGTTTAGTGCAAATTATTGTTTCATAACCGGACATTTTAGAATACTTTAAAAAAAATTTTATACAATTTTGTAAATAAAGAATGTTCATTAAAATTACAAACATTTCAGAAAATTGTTGAAAAGTGAAAAAACTCCTGAACTTAAACATATTTTAGAAATAGAATATTTTTCTTAATCCTGAAATAATCTAAAATATTCTAGAACATTTCAAAACATTCCTAAGTGTCCTAAAAACGCTAAAAGCTCTCCATAGTAAAAGAATAAAAGGATTTTTTCGGGTTTCAATCGTGTGCAAAACTACAAATCTTGCCGACGTTTCGTAAACATTGCAGTTCACTTCTTCAGGGTTAGCCCTGCTTCAGGTTAGCCCTGAAAAAAAGAACTACAATTTTCACAAAACGTCTGCAAAATTCATAGTTTTGCACACGATTGAAACCGAAAAAATTATTTTATTCTATCATAATAAATCATCGTAAGAGCATTTAATCTATTATCAGCTCTCCACATCTTTCAGAGAAGCTTATATTCAGATAAAAATTACCGATTATTCAAGATTTCAGACTTTCAGCATTTTAGGACAACACCGAATATTCTAAAACATTCATTGACCGGGTGTCTACTGTGCGGACATTCAAGGAAATCCAGGAATTGTTTGAGAATTGAACAAAAATCCGTGAAAATCCGCGAAACGTCCTTGATATAACTTTTAATTCAAGAATTACATTTCATTTTCTTGTATAATTTATGATTTTTTATTGCTTATGAAAGTTTTTCAAAAAAGATGTTCAACTGTTCAAATTTATATTTTAAACACCTAGTAAACAAATACAGTGAAATATTAATAAAGAATACAATATTAATAAATTCATATAATTATTTTAATAGAAATCTATATCACGTTATACAAATAAAATAGAAGTCATTAAAATATTAGAGAATTACTGAATAATTATATTTAATTGGAAAAACGATTTTCATACACTAGTCATACAAAAGACACATCAAAGTAGCACTTCTCTAATTCACAGTTATTATTGCTACATTAGCTATAATAACAAAAGCTACAAGACAAAGCTGCCTCTTGAATATTTTATCATAGTTTACCGATATTCCTAATTCCCGTAATATTTTATCTACTCATTCTACTCTTTTCATAAATATTTGAAGTTTCTTTAAAAGTAGAATTCAGTTAGAAGTAAACGAAATAATTTTTCTCCACTGAAAAAGTGAATAAAACTTGGTATTAAAACTTACTGATTGTCGAGACCAGCTCATAATGATTATGAGAAAAGTGGCCAAGATATTTGCGCAACGCAAAGCTATAAACAAAATTTCCCATGACAATTTTTGTATCATTTAACCAAGATAGGTAAACCGTAAAACCAAAAGCAATGGCATAAATTGCTAAACAGGTAAAACTAAATACAAATATTACATGAGAAGAAACCAAAGGATATTTAATAATACTACCACAACCAATTATCCAGTTCGAAATTGTCATGGGAAATAATGCATCCTTAATCTTTTTTGACTTTGTTCTTATACGAACAGACATCGTGTTCAATAACTTCTCTTGAAAAATGATAAATTTTTAAAAACATACAAATAAATATAATATTTATTAAAGCTATCATTTACACTTAAAAGCAAAACAATGCACCGAGCTATTTCATGTTTTTACTATCTTAAACCCGAGTAAGATTGACAAATCGATAGTTATTACTATTTTCGAAAAATAGTTATTTATTTTTTCATGCACATCAGGCCTATTAATTTATGCATTATAAACAGTAAATCGAAGAATATATCGATTCACTTTTTATAGTTATTAGCTAACAATTATTAATAATATGTTACTCATAATTATAAGTTATAAGGCACCTTGAATATGAACTTCTTATTTCCAATGTAAGTGAAATATTCTAGCTGTAAAGTTTAGGAATTTATGACTTGATTTTGATATAGTATAAATATTCAAAAAGACATTTACGTATTAAACTCTAACTGCCTTTATTCTGAATAAATGATTTTGCAAGTTTTCATCCTTTGAAAAATTAAAATATTCACATATTTTACTGGAATTCGCATTTAAAAATTGGCGCATGGAAGCTCATAAGCTGAAATACATTCTTAATTTACTAAAATTTTAATCGGTGCAAGGAGAGTTTAAGACTTTTTTGTATTTTAGCAAAACCATTCCTTTTTCTTAAGGAAAATATTATAGTTTAAATTATTAATAACATCAAATAAAGAGCAAGTGCACAATATTTTCAAAAACGTTTCAACTTTTTCCGACTTTATATAACAATGATTGGCAGTAATTCATAAAAATTATGTCTCTTTTCTGGCAAACATCAGCTCTTACAGATATTCTGTAAGTCACATTTTTCTGAAATGATATACCTGATGAATTTTGATAAGCCATAAGCCATTCACCATAAAAGGTGCACGCTTGTAGCCTTCGTTTGATTGAAGATTATTTGAGTGAAACTGTGCTTGAAAATACATTTTATCTATTTCAATTATAATTAATCTTCTACTTATTTTTATTTAGCTGTTATTTATATTCTTTTTTCATATAATAATAATAATAATAATAATAATAACGGTTGTAAAAATGTTGTGCACTAAATCTCTTATTGGTATTATAAATAATTTAAACTATAATATTTTCTTAAGAAAAATGAATGACTTTTCTGAAATTAAAAAAAAAAGTATTTACTTCTTCTTGCAGCAATTGAAAATGTAGTAAACTAAGAATATATTCCAGCTTATAAGTTCCCATGTACCAATTTTTTAAATACGAAGTCCAGTAAAATATGTGAATATTTTAATTTTTCAACAAATAAACACTTGCAAAATAATTTATTTATAATTGAGTCAGTGAAAGTTCAATGTGTTAATATATTTTTGAATACCTAAACTTGATTGCAATCAAGTTACAACATTCTAAACTTTAAAATTCAAATTTTTCATCTGCATTGAAGAAAAAAGTTCATATTTGTGTGGTCTAGTAGCAAAGGCGACCAACTTGTCAATTTTGCGAAATGCGTATTTTCAGTTTTCTGAGTCCTAAGATACACGTTCTATCCATCGGAAATAAGAAGGCACGACAAAACTGGCAAAATCTCTATTAAAAATGCGTTTGAAAATAACAAAGTGATGCAAAACCGGCCAACTCCTCTCACCGGCTTGTTTTAAAGCCGGTCATCTCCACATCCGCTATTGAAAGAAGACTAGTAATGCCTGACCTCAAACCCCCTGGACAGTGGCATTTCAAATTTGCCTCGACAAATACGAGTAGCACTTCTGTGCTTAATTAGCAGAACCTTGTTGGAGCTGCCATATTGACTGTCTCCGTACGTAATAGTGGCCGCCCTATACTGCCATCTACTGCGGTAGCAGTGATTTCAACGGACCGCGAATTTACCGAAAAGTGAGCGCGGGTCTTATTGAACTCAATAAATACTACCAATAATAATACAGATATATATATATATATATATATATATATATATTAAAAAAATATATTATAAATATATAAATAAATTTTATAGAATAAAAATAAAATAATAAATAAATAATAAAATAAAAAATAATATATAATAATATATATGAACAAGTTTTTTACATTCAAAAAATAATTAAATCAAATCTAAGAAATAAAATTTTCTGTAAATACTTTATTATTAATGTAATATTAAAAGTGTATGATATATGTGACAATTTGAAATTTTAGTTTAAATTTATTGCGTGTTTGTTTCTGCAAAAAGTATGTTTCAGTCATTTTATATTAATTATTAATTTTTGTTAATGTAAAATGGTAAGAAACACAAAAATACGTCAATATAGAAACCAAGAGAGATACTATAACCTATTTCCCGAAAAAATGCGTCGCGTCGTCACCTGACATGATGCATTCCAGCGAACACGTTCTGTAAATGTTACGTAACAGAAAAGTCAAATTTATACATATTATTGTTGCAGTCATGCAGCATAACAATTACAGAACATAAAGTTCACATTGCTCTGTAACGGTGTTACGGTAAGTGTACGTAATAGTTCTAATTATCTAATGTAAGATATATTCAACACTGAAAAAAAACTTATTTGAATAAAAAAAAAGTCTTTGATTGAAAGAAATGGTAGAGCAGAATATGGCTGAAGAAATATTTCTTAAGATTGAAGAAATATTTTGTTTGGATCTAAAGAACGCAATGCTTAAGACATTTTTACATACAAATAAATTTAACTCGGACTAAGTAAATGTTTTTTAACTAAATATATAATTCTTTGATTTGAATGAGCATATTTTAAGGTAGAATAAACATTTCTTTAAAAGAAACAAATTTTTTTAGCGGAATTAAATATTTACTTGTTCTAAGATGCGGAATATTGTTTAAAATAAATACGTAACAGATTTGATAAAATATTAATTGATTCAAAGAACAATTAACTTAAATAGAAAAAGTTTCTCCATCGGTTAAAAAATTGTAATAGTTACAGTACAAAAATGAAGCACGCCCTTTTATTTGAAAAAATATTTCATGCAACCATAATGATCATAATTTACAATAATATATATATTTTCATTTTCGCGAAGTAGAAAAGGAAATTTCAAGCAAAAGAAACTGACTCATGCTTAGCAAGACCGATAAACACCAGTC
>JAUELO010000080.1:431749-446518 GCA_032357855.1 Amphibolips quercusostensackenii | reverse complement strand
GTGGTGTTTTCCTCGATTTAAGGGAGTTTTCACCCTTCATCCCGGGTCAGAATTATTTTTTATTAACTTCTTATGCCTTAAGGGATATGCATGTCAAATATTAATCATTTATTATAATTTCCTTCAAAGTTTACAAATGTTAAAAACTTTTGGTCTGCCATTTTTAAATTTTTACCTTAAATTCATAATCAGCAACCCCAGTATACATATACACAGTATTTTTGTTGCTCTAGGACTTAATTTATTCAAGTTATTCAAGTTTTTTATCGATTTTTGGAAATTTAAAAAAAAATTGGATTTTCGAATTACCAAACAGGTTTTTTTAAACTTTTCACTACACATATTTAGCAACACAATGCAAAAGGTTTCATTGAAATTGGTAAAACGCCGCCGGGTTCTGAGGTATATACCTTACTTGATTCCTCTGATAACACCTTTTTCTAAATTTTCGGTCAGCGTAGAGGATGACTTGAATATTATTTGAGATTTATTGAAAAAATCCCATCATCTCCTCCCAATCGAAAAACTATAATTAAGCATTGATTTTTCAAAAGAGAAATGCTCGCATGGAAAAATTCAGAACATAAACAATTTTTACAGATTTTTAATTTTGAAGACAAACGTATTATAAAAAACAGAATTTAAAACGACATTATCTTTAAAGTCAATCGTTTTTAGACTCTGCGATTAAAAAAAACTTGAGTACTTAATAAACCTTTTAAATCAGATTGTTTTTGAATAATACATTAAGTTTGAAAGCATTTAAAGATGATGCAATTTGAAATTCACATCTTCCAAAGAAAAATAACTTAAAATAAATTTTAAAATTTGCTGGAAATTTAGGAAAAAATTGAAACATTTTGATAGTTTTGTGTTTAAAAGTTGAATTATTGAATTTAGGTATGCAATCATGTACAGTTCGTTTTAAATTAACTTATAGTTTAAGTGTCAACATTAAATATATGCCCGATAGAAATTTGTATTTTTTAATCAACCCTTCAAATTTCTTCCTTTCAGTGAAAAAATACTGAAATGAATTTTGTTTTATCTTCAAAACATTGTTTATAAGTTCCCCTAGACCATTTTAGGCCTTAAAATGAATTTTCTTAGTTTTCAATTATTTCAAAAACATAAATTTAAGGCTAAAAAATTCTTTCACTCCTAGAAAGTTTTTGTTATAACAAAAACTAACTTATACCTAAACTAAGTTCTAAACTTTATGAAACAAGAAAAAGTTACTTGAGGATATTATTGGGCTTAGAATATTAAAATTTTTAATCTTATTACAATTAATTTTCAGAAATCGACCCTGAACCTAAACCTAAAAACAAACATTTTTTATATTTTAGTGATTTTTATAATACTTTAAAATACATTTTTAGCTATAATTTACCTGAAAAAGGATGTAAACTAGTTAATTAATGTCGATTTCAATGCAATTTTGCGTTTTTATAAGTTTTTATCAGTTATGCTTACCGATTGCTTTTTTAATTGCTAAAAATAAGACTAAATACAAATAAGAATAGGAAATGTGCCTTGCGCATTAAGGTAAAATTATATATAAATATCACATAAAAAAATTATAATAGAATTAAAATAATATAAGCCAAAAAATCTTAAAAATTGTACTTTTTTCTTATATTATTTTAATTTTATTATCGTGTTTCCGTGTAATGTATATAATTTTACCGTACTGCATAAGGCACATCTCCTATTGTATATGATATCAAGTTTTACTTTTAAAAAACGCAGAATTGCACCAAAATGAACATTAATAAACCAGCGTGCCTCCCTTTCAGGTATATTATAGCTCAAAATACATTTTAAAGTACTATAAGAATCTTTAAAATATAACAAATGTGGATCTAATGTGTATTTCGAAATTCAAGATTTTTCTGTCACCCGGTTTAAATAATTTTATTTTATTCAGTGCAAAAAATATTATCTTTATGCTGTAGAAGATATACTGTGCATATTATTCTACACAAAAAAAATTTTCAGGGGCCATTTCATATTATTAATTTATTTTAATAAAATTACAAATTTTTATATTTTAAGTTCGATAATAACATCAAATTTTTTGTTGCTTGTTCCATACAATGTATAGCTCATTACTTAATAAATAACAAATACTTTTTAAGCATGAAAGAACTTTTTGGCCTTGAATTTGTATTTTTTTAAATTGAAGACTGAGAACATTCATTTTCGGGCCTGAAACGGCCAGCGGAAACTCTAAATCATTTTTTCTTAATAAAAAAAATGTAAGTATGTGTGCTTTCAATAAATATAACATAATTAAAATTCAATTTAAAAATAATTTAACTATTCTTATTGTCATTTCTTATTCTTTATTTATATTTACAAGAAACCCATCTCTCCAACTCTTTTTTAAAAATGTATAAAATTCAGGGTATCTATTTTTCAAGCGATTGCCTTCTCGTGAAACTGATGTTGACCCTCTCTAAATCCATTTAAAATATTTATATGGACAAGGTTCTCTTACATATAAATGTTTGGTTTACCATAAAAATCTGAAGAAACGAGGGCAGATTTCGTCTTGAGACTTATCTGTTAATAATTAATAAGGCCACCAAGTGTGTGTTACAGAAAATAGGATCACATTATTTGAATTATATAGCATATTGGCTACGAAAGGACATTTCTAAATTTTTTTTTGAATCGAAGGGAGAAATATAATGGTCCTTTGGGAATCGTTCACGAACCCTGTGGCTTAAAGAAAAGAGTGCTAACTTTATCCTGAAAGCACGTATAGTGGCTAAATATTTGCTGGATTTATTATCGAATTAGCAACCCTTTCTTTCGTCGGTTATTATTTTCTCGTAATTATATTAACTTGAGGAGGTTTATCACGGTTTGGAATACAACAAAACGTGATGTTTTTCGAAAAAAGTTTGTTCTTAAGCAGCAAATTGAGAATAGCTGTAATAATTTAGAAATACAAATGATTATATTTACTTTCCTGTAAAACATTATAATTTTTTCGCTGGACAAAGTCAACATTTACAGAGAACAATTTTTCAAATGATTATTTTGCATTAAAGATAACATTTAATTGTTAGTTTCCCATTTCAATACTTTATTATTTTTTAAGCGAATATAAAATTTATTTCTTAGTATTTTTATATTAAAATAAAAACACTTTAAAAAAATGTTTTGTTTTTCGTTACAAATGAAAATTAATTTTTCTTACCTAGTATATTTGCAGAATTTGCAACTGTTGGTTTAGTATCAGTCCACTATTTACGGAATAAAATCACTCCATAATCCACAATATGTGTTTAAATATTTTCTGATTATTATTAACACTTCTGGTCATATAAAAATTAACTTTTCTAGAAAGCCATGGAACTTTTCACAACTCACAATTCAAGAAGTTTTTTTCAGAAATATGGGACAATATATTAATATAATAAATTTTTTTTTGATACAGAAATCTCACTTTTATGAACGCTTGTTTTCTCTATTGAGAAAACACGTCCGATAAGAATCTAGTCAGAATGATACTATGAAGCTAAGAGAAAATTTCTGAGGGGTTGGTTTCATCCCCAAAAGCCACGCCCTTGATTCACAGCATCCCCTGCATCATCCAATCGCGATTCGTTCCTCGAATTTCAGTACGTCCTCCACCCTTGTCGCCATTACATCGGGGTAATTCATGTTCCATTCAGTATTGATGTTGCGCAAAAACTTTCTAATTTTGTGGATAGTGCTAAAAAGTTATAATTTTATTTAAATTCTTATCGGATTTTGTATAATAGTGAGTCATGTCTATACAAAATAAAGTCTCTATTCTCTTTTCAAAAAAAATTACAGCTTTTGTTGCATTTTAAGTCGCACAAATAGGGAAAAAAATATTTGGAAAATCATCTTATTTTTTGCACAGGGAGAATTATTTTTTTGTGCAGTTTGCTAAATTCACAGGATTTTCTGTTAAAATAAGAAGCTCATTTAGAGTTTACAGAATACTGAGTAAAATTTCTTTCTCGTAGAGAACGTAGAGAAAGCTTTGTAACGATGCAAATTTTCGAACATAGTGTTTTGACATATTTTGAAATAATTTGACTCAGGAGTCCAAAAGTGAGGTTTTTAATAAATGTCCGTGTGTGTCAACAATTGTCTTTTTAGGATGACTCTAAAATAAGTTGAGCTAGCTAATATCATGAGAATTTAAAAAGAAATAGCTTGAGAAATTGGAAATTTTTAAGAATTTTGACCACAGTATTGGCAGTATAATACCACACTCTGTAAACTGATTTTTTTGAAACACGCGATCGGATTTAGTTGATATAATTCGATAAAATTCTTATAGCTATCTCCATAAAAAAATTTTCTCCTCGAAGAATAATTCAGATTTTTTCAGAATTAGGAATATGGCAACAAAAAGGTGTCAGTTTTGTTCATTTTGAGATGATAAATCGATTGATGTATTTATAATCACTCTATGACCAAATGGCGTTATGATATGTACAGATTTGTACATGTTTCTAACGTCGTAAGAGAAAACTTTCTAGTTTTCGTAGTATAGCAATATCGTAAGTACTAAATTTATTCGTTTTGATAAGATAAATCGATTTATGTATTTGAAAGGCCTGTATGATCAAAAAAACTTATACAATAAATCATAATAAAGAATTATAAATAAATAATAAACAATAAAAAATAAAAATCGCAGCTAAAATCACCTTATCAGTCCCCTCAGACTCCTTTTACAATCCAAAATCCCGTTTTTCATTCCTGAGACTCCCTTTTACAATTCAAAATTCCCGATTCAAGCATCTCTGACTCAATAATTTGTTTATATAATTAATTATTGGAAATTATCTGTAACATGAGGGCGAAATCTAAAAAGTTTACCACTTTAAGTCCTAATCAATTTCCGCTTTTCTTTGAATAATACATTTTTTCAAAAAATATCTTACTAAGTACATATATCAAAACTGAATTTAGTAAAGTTTCCAAATTTTATAAGATTTCGTTTTGAAATTATAAATAAAAAAGTACACAAAATAACATATTACGCACCTGTCTCAAAATACAAATTTAAAACAAAAAATTGGTAAATAATATTAACAACATTTTCTTAATATTTAAGATTCAAGAATTTTTAAAATCACTGCAAAGTATGTCCAATAATTATTTTGTCTGGTCTCGCTTACAAAGATTTTGGTATAGTTGAATTTAATTTATTAATGTTGATTCCAAATCACACCTAATAATGATCACTATTTTTGCGTAATATTTCTTATAAAATTTCCGGTAACACTTATTTCTGGCAATAAACCACCTATACTTGTATCAGTAATAAATGCAAAACAGTAATAAATGCGCCCAAATCAGTTTTCAGCGGTGTTTTTTTATAAATTCACGGACATTTAATGCACAGCTTAAAGATTTTTTCTTTTAAGTTTACATTTTGAAGATATTATCTTGTCAGAAGTGTTTAATAGATTTTATCAAGAATATCCGTAAATTTGTAGTATTACCGAAAATTCTGTATAATTTAGTAAAAATTCTGTGAATTCTGCATAAAAGTTAGTTCCTCTTTTAACGTAGGATCCCTGAAAAATTAACAAGTCTTTTTTCTCTGCTGTGTAGACTGCTAGTCCCCACAGTTTCGCAGCGGGCAAGAAATGTCAACGATGCGTCGCCACCAGTAGCGGAGCGATAAAAGCGGGCAGTACTTGCAGTTGATAACCAAACGTAGAAAGCATGAAATTTCGCAAAATGAATTATATGCTAATCTTTAAACAGTTTTTATTTTACACTATTATTAATTCCTGAATCCAAAATTTGCAAAGAACTTTCTTTTCATCTGATAAAACTCTGTAGTTTTTCTAAAAGTTTTTCACTAAAACGAAAATACTTTTATCAAATTAAAAATTGACGATTTCATTATTGTGTTGAAAATTCGTGTTTCTGGTTTTAAAAGGCACCTCTTTCGAAAGAAATTTCATCTTTTATAAGATTTGGTTGAAAATTAATTTTTCAGTTGCAAATTACCTTTCTGATTAAAAATGTAAAAAATTGTTTTTTTATATTAAAAACGCCACTATTTCGGCTGAGAATTTAACAATTGAATAAAAAATTAAACTGTTTAAAACTTCAAATATTTTGTAGAAAATTATTACATTAACTTTTTTTATGTGAAAGCATATTTCCGGGTTGAAAATTCAACTGTCTTTTTGGCTGCAAATTTAACTTAATATTTGTTTGATAATTCATGTTTTTGGTTCAAAATTTAACTACTTTGTTGAAAATTGAACTAATCTGACAAAAATTTATTTCTTTGTAAATTAAACTATTTCGTTACAAATTTGACTTTTTCTTATGAATTCCTTCTTTTGTTTAGTTAAAGAATCAAGTTTGTAAAAAATTCGACTTTATACTTTTAGTTCATATTTTTTATGTTTAGAGTATATAAACTACTTCAATGCGATTTGATATTCGAGACAAAGCTTAGAGTTTTCTTTTTAATTGATATGTATTGATGACATTGAAGTTTTTTTTTCAAGTTTAAATTATTATATGTATTGAACAAAAAAAAACAGACAAAATTTAAAAAATATTTTATACTACTGAGAAAAATCCAACAGAAATGGTTTATACGGCCCTGACGGTTTACGTTTCAAATATCCATTTTAGGAGCAAGACCAGTGCGAGTCAAGCCCCGAGAGTGCTCCTATATTGGAGTCCTTGCGTATCAGCATTAATAAACTCAATAAAAATAGGCACTTAAATACATTTGATAACAGTATAAAAGTTATTTTTTGTATATATTTAGAAATTTCTCCTGACGCATTTTCTTTACTTAAATGTCAACTCTCTAATTTGAAATTAGTAAAACTCTACTGGGAATCAGTGAAGAACTTATGGCTTTTTTATTTAAAGAAAATTCACTGAGAATCCTGTGAGTGTGCACTGATTTTTCAGTAGAAAAATTACTAACATTTCGTTAAGGCTTAGTGAAATTTCAGTAATTGTCGCCAGTGAAATTTCACCGATTCAAATTAGATGCTAAAAAAATTGTACTGTCTTTTTTTGTATACCTGCTTAACTATTTGGAACAAAAGGGCATAAGATGAAGAAAACAATTACCGAGTGGGAACTTTTTTCGAGAAAACTGTTATTTTTATATTAAGGGGTATTAAATAAGTCTATGTTAGGCCTCTGAAACATAAAAATTAAGTATTATAAATATTTATTTACCATTTCAATTTTTAGAAGGCGAATGATATAATTAATAATATTAATAATTTTAATTGTTTCTTGTAAGCTGAGATTTTTTAATTAAATGATAACTGCAACTTCACCACTATCTTTGACAGATTTTTAGACCATAAAAAGAGTCCCAATTTGAAAAAGAAGAAATTGTAAATTAGTCAACATTTAATTTGTTGTACATGAATTGTTCTTAATCTAAACTCAAAAGAAGTATAATAATTCTAGAAAAGTATATTGCAGCAAACAATTACTGTCGAAGACTAAACGATTTTTTTTTAGAAAATAAAGTCTTTTAAGAAGAAGGAAGGTATTTGATAGCTTTCATGGTGCAGGCATTAATTAATTAATTTTCAAAAAATAATTTTTATTATTACTACGATAATATAACTACAATATACTAATTAGTATAACTTATAATTTCTGCTATAAAATTCCGCATTAAGTATTAATATCATGCATTTATGATTTCTCTAACTTATCAGGACCCCCCTAAAATATAGACATTGTAATTAATTTTGATTAGCATATTATAATGAATAATTTCTTATGATACTATTGATTCGACAATTTTATTACAATTTTTTGTATTTCTTTCAGGATCTTAACTACTTCAAAAAAAACTTTTGGGAAAACCGAACCTGTACTTATCAAGACGCCGCAGATGCGTCTCGGCGAACACCTGAGACTCTGAGAAATCTATATCCTGGTATCACAGATTCAGAGGCGTGCGCAAGTACTCAATACTAGCTTTCAATTTTCTGTGGAAATATGCTATTTAATGCAATGTTTGGCTTTTTTGTTGTAATTTTTTTTTAAATAAATATTCTTAGCCTTGCTTAATACCCGTTTTGTTAAGTAACATATAAAACATATCTGTGGACAAACTTTTATTACTTTTATTACTTTTATTACTCAATAGCTCTACAATAGATTGTAAAAGGAAAATAAAAATAAAAAAAATTATTGCATTGATCAGATTAGCCGAGAATGTCCACTATATATATTATTAATTTATCTTCTTTTCATTGCAACTGTAAAGTGTTCAGCCGAACAAATGAACGACGGAAATCTGCTTCCGGACTGGCGTATTGCTTGATCGATTCCAAAACATTTTGATTGAAAAGAAGCTCCCAGTTATGAGAAAATGTTGTCCGAAGGTGATTATATCGGGTTGACACTTTTTTCATCCTGTCCGAGTTGAATTGAGACAGTGAAAAGAAATGAAATTCTCATTAAAAATAAAATTATACACCTTCCCTGAGATGACGAGTTTTAAATACAGGGAGAAAAAATTTAATAAAAAAATCATTCAGTTCTGAGAAAATTAAGTTTTAGTTTTGAGGTTAGAATTTCATGAGTTCTGAAAAGCTTCTTAAAATCGTGACAAAAATTTTTATTTTTATTTTTTTATATTGTGAAAAGTCCTCATGATGAAGAAGAACATGGAGAGAAAAAGTTTTATCAAAAACAGTTATTCAGCTCTGAGAAAATCAATTTTAAATTAGACGCTGTCACAGAATGACCAAAGATTTTTCTCGTTTAGGTAGAGATAAGTAATAAAATTCACAGTTTGATCTCAAAAGTCTTTATTTTTATTGTATATAAAAATGTAACTTCAAGGTAATAGTACCATAACAAATACGATTTCGAACAAGTTCTTTTAACACGATGTGTATTTTAATTTTTTATAATTTTCTAGAAAAAAACCGACTTTCGAAAAATTGTCAGTTACCTCCTTTTGCCTTTTCACCCTTCAAATTTAGTTATAATACATTAATTACGTATGAAAAATTGCATGCATGGCAATCTCACTGCTTCATCCTCTAAACAAGTCCAATATAAATTATACCACTTCTTTCTCCACAAATGAAACATAAAGTTGACATTTCAATTTTTCTCTGCAGTAGCAAGAAATTGTTTGTATGTATAGTTTAATTTTAAAATACGAGTCTATAATCATTTCGAGTAGAATAGACCAAGAGCACGTGTCGACACGTGACAATGGCGACGATAGGATAGTGGCGAGAGCAAAACAAGTCAGACACAATAGGCTTTCACCTGATGAATAAAGTGATTGTGGTTATGTCGTGGGATAGTTCACATCCCATTACTTTGAAATCAACAACCCCTTGAGTTATCATCACTTCTCTACAATCACCCGTCATGCAAACATTGACGTAATCAGAAATTTCAAAAAGAATTTTTAATTAAATTAAAATCCTTACGAAATATTAACGAAAAGAATATTTTTTGTATTTAGTTAATCGAACAATCAATTTTAAAAAATGGTAATGGCTTCCAAAAATCTTTTCTACTCTTAATTAGGAAAACTTAGTATCATTTCTTTAAATAAAAAATTTACAACTTCGAATAATGCTAATTTTAGATTTTTAACTATGTATTTTTAAGTGGCCTAAGGATTAGCTTAAAGCTGAAAAATGTTTTCACATTTAAAAAATAGTAATGTGTTTCTTCCATTCGAAGTAATTTCATAAAAAATACCTACTTAACATTTTTTAAATAAATGTGCCACTAACCAAACCTAAAGAAGCGTATAGGCAAAATTTTGAATTTTGAATTATTTAAAAACTTGCAACCTCTCTCTAGAGACTATAAGTGATATCTAAAAAAATAGACAAAAATCGCAAGTTATCCTAATAGGAAACCAGAATTTTTCACAAAAATCAGAAACAGATTTCAAAACATTATTTTTTTACTGTATACTATTCTATAAATGGAACATTATTCCAAAAGGGTAACCCACTCAACTAATCAAAGTTGCCCGATCTAAATTAAACTTGGGCAAAGTGTTGTGATATTAAATGGTAGTTTATAAGGAAAATATTGTTATTGGGATAAATATTTACCGAGGGGGAAGGTGTGAAAGTTTTGAGATTTTCATGGATATTGTCTATTCGTCGATTTTTAAATCTTCTACTGGTGATAAAAAAATGTATTTTAGTACAGCTTCGATTAAGTTTTTTACGCCCCTTCCAATAATCCTACGAAAAATAAATTTGACTTTTTTGGGAAATAGGCATATTTCTATATTTGAAAAAAAGCTCAGGTTAAGCAATGAGTGGTTTTCAAGAAATACCATCTGTTTTTTGAGATTGTTAACTCTTTTATTATCAATAAAAGTTCGCTAATAATAATAATAAATGAAGTTCGCTAACAATAAAAGTTCGCTAGCTGGCCATTTTGGATAAAAATTCAAAAAGTTAGAGCATTATCAAAATTTTTAAGACAATTTTTGTATGATTTAAAAATTCTATGCACGGACATTATTATTACTCAGAAATTGAAACAATTTATCCTCACCACTTTTTTCGATAAAAAGAGAATTATCAGAGTCATAGCATTTTCAAAAAAAAAAAAAACGAAAATGAAAATTTTAAGCCAAACAACCCTGGCTATGAAAAAATTCACTTTTTGATACTACGCGCAAGTTTCTTTTTATATGTAAAAAACAATATTAAAAATAAATACAAAATTGTGAAAAAAAGACACATGGTACGAAAAAAAATTAATAGTCAACGGTTGTTTACCCAAAAAAGAGATACAAAATTGTTATTAATCACTCTTTGATTAGACGCGTAGTTTTTTTTTGTTCGTAAGAAACAACATTGAAACTCGCAGTTTTTGTCTTACTCGAAAAAAAACAACATTACAAATAAAAAATAAAATTTTGTACAAATGACACAAGCTACAAAAAAAATATAAATGGACAAAAATTTTGCCCTTTAAAAAGATCTACAAATTTATTAGTAATCAATTTTTGATGGGATGCGTAGTTTTTGTTTTAATCGTAAAAAATAAGAAATAAAAATTGTGGAAATGCAACACAAGGTACAAAAAAAATAGCAGATAAAAGTTGGTCTCCCTAAAAAGAGCTTCACATTTTTATTAATCTTTTTTTTTTAAGAAACGCGCAGTTTTTGATTCAATCGTAACAAGTAACAAATCATTACATTCTCATCATAATAAGGAGGTATTGTTTTTATGTGAAAACTGACTATCGCGGATTTATTTAAATCTCCACGTTTCAAGACCCCCTGAATCAGAAAAAATAGTTTTCATTTCGGTGTCTGTCTGTCGTTGTCATCGTTGTCTTCTGTATACCGAATAACTTTTGAAAGACTAATCGGATTGGATTCTACTTTGGCACACAGTTTGTGGGGCCAAATGAAAAGATCGAGTTCGTTAACCAGCTCTTTTGGATAAAAATTCAAAAAGTTAGAGCATTTAAACAATTTTTGAAACCATTTTTTTTAATTTAAGAATTCTATATACGGTCATTTGTAGTACTCAGAAACTCGAGCAATTTATCTCAATTACTTTTTTTTCGATAAAAAGAAAATTGTCAGAGTTATATCATTTTCAAAATCCAAAAAAAAACTAACGAAAATGAACATTTTGGGCCAAATAACGCACAACATAAAAAAAAGGCATAAAGAGAAAAACGTTGCTTTTTGAAAACGCTACGAGATTATTATAACAAATTTTTGAATTTTCATGAAAAATCGAAAATTTAAATTCCGATCGCTCAAAAAAGAATAAAAAATCAAAAATTCCATTTTGCGGTCAAACATTTGCGGTCTATCTTATTTTTAATAGAATGCATAGTTTTATTTATTTAAAACGACATTAAAAATAAGTTTGGTTTTATTCGTAAAAAATAAAATTAAAAATTACAAATTTCATTTGTAAACGAACAAAACAAGCTATGAAAAAATAAATAAACAAAATTTGCTCATCCAAAAAAGAGCTACAAATTTTTTATACATAATTTTTTGAAAGGACATATAATTTTTGTTTTAATTATAAAATATAGGAACATTAAGAATAAAAAAATTAAATTTTTTTTAAGCAACAGAAGGTACGAAAAAAAATTAGTAGACAAAAGTTGTTCACCGAAAAAGGATCTATAAATTATTACTAATAATTTTTTAGATAGGACAAGTATATTTTCTTTTAATCGTAAAAAATAGGATCAAAAATAATAAAATGGAATTTTTGGGAAAAGGACACAAGAAACGATTAAAAATAAAAAAACAAAACTTGTTCAAACGAAAAATATCTACTATTTAGATCTACTATTTAGATCTAATATTTATGTTAAGTCGCCTAAATTATATCTACAAATTTGCTTGGAACCACTTTACGCTAGGATGCGTATTTTTAGTTTATATCATAAAAATAACATTCAACGCAAGCAAATTAAATTTATAAAGAAACGACGCAAGTTGCAATAAAATCTTTAAAAACGAAATTATTTTCTTTTATAGGAGGCCCACTTTTCTTAATTATTAAAACAAGACAATGAAAATACGTATGTTCCAATACTTTATATATATATTATGAATTGTTATAATATAAATTTATTGTAATGATACATTTTTCAAGATACCTGAGAACAAAATTTAATGCAAAATAAGAAACAAGTATTAAAGTAATCATGATAAATAAAATTTGTACTTTATTTTTTAGTATCCGAATAAGAAATCTCAGGCCGAAGCACAAAAATAAATGTAATATACATTTTATATAATAGCATCGAAGATAATGTAGAAAAGTTCACATTTTAGACAAAATCGAGTGCGAAACACGAGATACGTGATGAGAATGTGTTCGTTAAAGCCGAAGGAGATTTAGCAAAAGAGAATTGGCAATCACCAAATGACAGTTATCAATGCTTTAACCTTAAATTTTAAAAGGCCTGTGCACAAATGTGAGGAATATACATTATCGAGCGCGAAGCGCGAGATCAATATATTATCGAGCGCGAAGCGCGCGAACCAACAGCCGCGCGCCCTAGGCGTGCTCAAACTTGCGAGCCGCACGCACAGTGCGCGATGAGAATGTGTCTACGCAGCAGGCAGATTTTTTTTGATAGGATGCTTAATTTTTGTTTAAATCGTAAAAAGTAGCATTGAAAATAAACATTTTTTATTTTTAGGGAAACGTCAGAAGGTGCAATAAAATGTTGATTAACAAAATTTTATTTTATAATATGCGCACTTTTTGTAATTCTAGAAACAAGATAATTAAAATACATATGTTTCAATACCAATGCAAACTATGATTGGTAATTGAAATGATACATTCTTCAGGGTAACTATTAGTAAAAATTAGTGCAGAATAAGGAATTAATATTAAAGAAGTCATGAGAAATAAAGTTTGTACATTACATATCTTGCAATACCTGAATAAGCAGTTGCAGACCGAGGTACAGAAATAAATATAATATGCATGTGATATAATAGAGTTGAATATAATGTAGGAAAGTTCGCACTTTGGAGAAAATCTAGTATGAAGCACGAGACACATGATGAGAATGTGTTCGTTAAAGCCGAAGGAGCTTTGTCAAAAGAGAGTTCACAATTACCAAATTGCAGCTGTCGATGCCTTAACCTTTATTTTTAAAAGGTCTATGTACAAATGTGGGGGAAGTACAAAGCCCGAGAGCGTAACGTGAGGTAAATACATTATCGAGCGCGATAATAAAAAATTATAAAATAATAAATAATAAAAAATATAATAAAAATGAAATACATCTGCTCGCGCAGAGGTCAAATTTTGTCACTGTTATTAGAAGAGTTAAAGATCAGCGAAATAAATGATATCTGCGAGAATCCCGAAATTTTCACACCCTTCTCCTGGGTAAATATTTATCCAAATGACAACCTTTTTCCCCAAGTTGTCCTGGGGCTTTGCCTAAGTTTCATTTAGATCAGACTACTTTGATTTTTGGAGTGGGCATACATGAGAAATAGTGCCCTAAATGTATCAGGCGTTTTAAAAAAGATCAGTTCAGAAGCAGAAAAAAAACTTTCAAATTTCAATTTAGTCAAATCCTTTTGCAAAGACATCCACAAACGTTAAATATATATTCTTAAATAATTTAATTTTTCCTATCATTAAATACTATTCTATTGTTTAATACTATTCTATTGTTTAGTACTATTATGTTGTTAGATTCATTTTGAACATTTTTTATTTAAATATTTTCCATTTTTACCATTACCGATTTGAAAGTAATCCTTTTTAAACGTTCAAAGTTAAAAATGTCTTAATTTTAGGGATCTGAAGGGTCTAATTTCATACATTGTAAACACAAAATTACTCAGATTCCCAAACTTTATTGAAAAAAAATGAATTTTGAAATGTATAAGATTCAATCAAAAAAGGAACCATTTTAATTATTTCAATTTGAAAACGTGCAAGATTTATAATTGAATTTAAAAAGTTTCATTTTTAAATGACATTTGATCTTTACACTATTAAAAATAAAATACTTTATAAACAGAATTAGCTTTATCAAATTTAAAAAGCTTATAAATTAAAATTCCTAAATTTCTGAGAAAACTTGGATTTGCCATTTTTAATTTTCAACCTTTTCAAAGTTTTTGAAATTATTTCATTTTCATTGCATTGTTGAAGTAAAAAATCGAATACATGAGATGTTTTAAATTCAAGATAGATGGCAGCATTGAACAATCCTATGGGAGAAAAATCAATATTGCT
>JAUELO010000079.1:7254-18293 GCA_032357855.1 Amphibolips quercusostensackenii | reverse complement strand
AATAACGCCTTTTGACTTGCACGTCCAGGGAACGTTTTTAGGACGTTCCAATTACGTTCTTAAATCTTGTGCCCACTAGGTCGGTCTTTCTGCAGGCCGAGTTCCTGATATCAAATAGCATATGTACAATGTTAAGTTTTTTCACCAGGATTCGAGGGTAAATTTGAATCGCCGATCCTTGTGAAAAAGTACATCTAAAATTTTCTTTCTGAACAAATATAAATAATACATTACCAACCTTTTATACATCATCGTAACCATTTATTGATGTTAGAATAACGTTTTTTTGAAATAATAATTCCTAAGCTTTTCATTTTTAAATTCTGAGAACATTTTACAAGGTTTTGAAATATTCACTGAAATGATTTTTTCGTAAATGAAGGTTAGAAAATAATGTATAAATATTTTTGTGAAAATACAAAAGTAAATATTTAATAGTTATTTTGTAATGCTATACATTCAGTTCAGATTTTTTCATTTAAAAAAATGAAAATGTAAGCTTTAGGTATTAGTACTTTTAAATTTCATACAATTTGAAAATATTATTCTGACAAAGTTGTGAATAATTACAAGTAATATTTAAAAAAAATTTAATTTGAAAAGCCTACCAGCGCGCTTTATTTTAAAATAAGTTTTTTTAATAGAATATTTTTTCTTTAGAATTCGAATTTGTGAACTAAAAAATAATATATCAACAATTGTTGAGTTGTATACAGTAGAATCTGTAAAATTCACATATTAAATATTTCCTCGTTTATTGAATATTAGGTGGTATTAGAATTTGTGTTACGCTTAAGAATCATGAGGTGTGTTAAGAATAATAATAAGCGAAATGAAATAGTTTTAATGAGCAGTTAATAATTTGACCAAATTCTGTACATTGTTTTATTTTATTTTGTATTTATACAAAGATTTGAATAATTAAAATATGAAATTGATTACTTTTGTATACCAATGATACATTTTGATTCAACAATAATTAACAATCAATTATTATTTATTTATAAATTATTTTTGTCATAAATTTATTATTTATCTTCATCAGGAAAGTCGGAGTTCTTGAAGGCTGATTGCTGACTCAGCAGCATATCTGCGCAGATATGTTTTTCAGTAAAGATTCTCGGCGACTTTGTGCATTTATATTTAACATATCTACAGAATAATTAAAAAAAATGTTATTGTGTTACAAACAAATTAATGAAGAAAAGTTATTTCTGGGACTGGCAATGTTTCGCTCATTGAAATTAATAGATTTTGTATAAGATGTGAGAGAAATAAATGTTCCATTACCATTAATTAAGAATAGATGCTTTTTGTTAACTGTTTAAGCAATTTTCATAAACAATTTCAAAGTGATGCGACTTTCCAATAAATAGGCTCAATCTTTGTTTATGGAGTTAACTATGTATGTCTTTCTGTTGACTCTTGAATATGATATTTTGCCAATTGACAACAATTATCCACTATTTAAACAATTTCTATAAACAAATTCTCAGTCGCAATAAATGGGCTCAATTTTTGTATACAGAATCAAGTAAGAATGTCTTTCCAATGACTCTTTGCTATGAAACTTTACAAATTGACAACAATTGTTCATTATTTAAACAATTGTTATAAACAAATGCATTTTCAGCACATTTTTTGACGATTGACAACTTCGATTGTTTCTCAATGCAATGAATTCATGTAGTATTCAAAAGCAACAGTGCTTTAGCTTCTGGAAGGAGTGATTTCTCAATTTGGGGAAACTGATATGACGAGATTCCCAAATAAAGGTTAGCAAAATACAAGAAAAAGTGCAACAAGCTTTGTGGATCTTGATTGGAGATGATTTTCTTGTACTATTTTCTCAACCAGAATTTTTGCTTCCAGAAGCTAAAGCACCGCTTTTGAATACTGCGTGAGTTCATTGGATGAAGAAACAATCGAAGTTGCCAATCAACAAAAAATGAACACAAAATGCATTTGTTCATAACAATTGTTTAAATAATGAATAATTGTTGTCAATTTTTAAAGTATCACAGCAAAGGGTCATCAGAAAGACATTCTTAGTTGATTCCGTATATAAAAATTGAGCCCATTTATTGTAACTGTGAACTTGTTTATAAAAAAGTGCAACAAGTCTTCGTGCATTTTGATTGGAGATGATTTTCTTGTATTATTTTCTCGATTAGAATTTTTTCTTCCAGAACTGTTGTGTTATTTGATTAATCTAAATGTCTTTAAAAAATGACACTTGGGAAAAGATTTTAAAAAAATTTAACTTTGTTGTTAAATAACAAATTTTTAAACATAATAGATTTAATGCTTTAATGCCCTGAAGAAGTGAATTGCAACGTTCACGAAACGTCGGCAAGATTCGTAGTTTTTCACACGATTGAAACCCGAAAAAAGTCTTTTATTAAATTTTTAAACAATTCAAAAAATCTAATCACACAAATATTTTCAAAATTTTGAAAGCTTTTCTTAAAAAAAAGTTGAAATCGGATGAATGGTGTAGGCTAAAAATTGATTTGTCCACTGGTACTTCTTTGTGCGTCGTCCCGAAATTCGGGATGACTAGTCCATCCCTTTTTCCAACTTTCACCATTTTTCGGGACGACTAGACACAGACAAATGTAAAATTGAAAAAAAAACTTTATTCTCATCCCTCTACATTTCATGACCCTATCTTAACTTGTTTTCGAGTAATACTTAAAATTTAACACTAACAAATTTTGATTCCTTTAAAAGTTCACTATTACGGTATATCACGTTCAAAGCCTCAAAATAGAACAAACTGAAATATTTGTAACATCATTTCAAATTATGCAAGTTTAAATTTAGGTCGTTGCTAGTAGTCCAGCTTTTCAGGACGAATAGCAAAAATCTTGCAAACTTGATTAGTGTAGCTGGAAAAGGGAGAGGGATTCTATATTCTGTCGTGCAAAACAAAAAAACCGTTAAATAAATTATGTATCAATATCTCAAATTTCATACAAAAAATGTTGTTAACAGTAAGAAAAAAATTTAAATTTCAAATAAAAAATTTTCGTAACCAATTAATTAAAAAATTTTAATTTCAAACTTGTTGAATATTGAAATGATCCTACTTTTTAGTGCTTCAAATGAAAAAATTTTAATGAATAATACCGGACAAGTAACCAACGACAAATTTTAAGCATTTAATAATACATATTTTATAATTAATTTTCCAAAGTTATAGTTGATGTTTAAATGAAGAACAGGACTTATTTTAAAGTCTATAAAAAGTATGTGTTAAGATTCAAAATTGATTGCTATTTAAAAATATATTATATAACCGCAAGCAAAAATTTCGAAATTTCTCATAATAGGTTATTATTACAACATAATATAGATACATGTATAACAGAAAAAACATTTTTAACATGAATGAAGTTTTTAAATGTTTCTTTCAATGTATAATATATGAAAATTGCAAAGTATTATTTTCTCCGTCCTCTATGGAATCAGGAACATAATTTTCTATTACGCGAAAGCCTTTAAAGAATTAAAAATTTTCTGTAGATTATATAGACAACAATTGAAAAAAGTAGACAATGTCAATCAAATCGAAATCTAGAATCGTGAGAAAAAGATTAGAGAGAGCATCAATAGAAAAATGACGAATCGGCGAGTATAATTGTTTTGCGCTGACCTCCGGTCTGTACAACAAAACCCTGTCGTCGGTTTTTTGCACTCTGTGACTATGTTTTGTTCTACTCTTAAGAATAATAACTGTGACAAGTGCACGCATGCAATGTAATTGGTACTGATTGTTCAAGATTACCGCTTCTCGCATGTCATCGCACTATCCTCTTTAGAGAATACTATAGATGTACAATATCCAGTAATTACAACCGTTTCTTTCTGCGTAAGTTGATAGACTATACATACACATTCGTCTAACGAACTGCCGGAATAACGGCAATTTTTTTCTGTTTGTTTGCTTACAGAATTCTTGAAACTTTTTGTAGAAAAGTATGTCTAGAATTATGCATTTTACAGACCAGTACTGCTTTGAAAGTGAATTGACACTTGTATGGTGCAGATTGCTATGAGGGAAACCAGTGCGAGGAGGAAAACAATTCTGAAGAATATTTTTATGAGTAGCAATATTAGAAGAGTTTTATAATCAGCCTTTTTACGACACACTTGCTATTTTTTAATTAAAAAATGTGTTTAGGAAATGGCGATGAAATTTTCTTCCACTGACATATTATCATTTTTAAGGAATGAAACGGCTGTCACTATTCTTTCCCTGGTTCCTTCGATTTAACAAACTCTTGGCTTCAAAGCTATGTAATTATTGATAATTCTCTAATATTCATTGAAAATGTATTTTACGTATTTTTATGAGAATTGTTGACATGTAAGATTTAAGTATTAAAAAAATTTACTGCATAAATAAAAAATATTTTTAAATAATAGTTTTGAATTATTGTTTCATGAATTCATACACAAAGTTCTTTGACATAACTGATCTAAATGGCTTAAAATGTGAATATTCACTTCGCACCAGAAGAGTACCATCTGAATAAAATTAAAACGTGTTAAAAAGTATAAAATAAAAGATAAATGACTAATACAATTCATGTGATAACATTCATATGTTTAAAATGAATATTTCAGTTTTAATTTGGCCTGTGGTACTTATTCCTCACTTGGTTATTATTTGTCAATATTATGACTTCAAAGTTTTTCTAGACACCTTGTACTGGTTTTTCCTGATCAAATTTGATTAATCTTCACCTTTTTCTAAATCAAATATGGATATCGATTTTTTTGATTTTTGCAAATAATATGACCAATAAAACAGTTAATCACAGAGTTATTTTTTATCTGAAGTTGGATAAAAATGTTGCAAACAATTGACAACTATAATTATCTGACGTCAGATAATTTGTAGTTTTCACGTGCTTACATTGTTTTTATCCAACTTCAGATAAAAAATATCTCTGAGATTTCCTGTGAAACGACTGTAAGCGTTTTTGGAATTCAATGACTTTCATGATATAAAGAAGTGTTTATTGGTATTTACTGAAGGACATAAAAAATGTTCCGGGAACGATAATAAACACGCATTTGTGCGAATTTTACGAGGGTCTTAAATTGTAAAAAGTTAACTTGTCTGAGATATTACTGAATGTCAAGTGCAATAGTGTAACCATAAAAAAGCAATTGTAGACATACAAGCTTTAATAGACATTTACAAATAGATTTGTTAATTACTATAATTATATATATAATTAGATTTTGAATTATTTAATTTAAGTACTGAATATTGAATAATTGCCTTTTGAAAATGCACATTTAAATTGAAATATCTGGGCCATTAATAAATATAATTACAGTCTAGTTATCTATTTTCATTATTACGTAAATAGAAATATAAAAATTGAGAGGCGGGGAAAAAATTATAACTATATTTTTGCTCGTTATTCTTTATCAGAAAGATTAATTATTATAATGTTGCTGAGGTTAATTTTAACACAAAAAACAACTATTTTAATTAATTGCTAAAATCTTGTTATACTTATACCCATTTGCATATTGTACAGATAACATATAAAATTTATTATATGTATTTCAAATTTGATTTCACAAGCACAACAATTCTTAATACAAAAATTGGTTTTTTCTTTATGGAAAATTAATGCAGCTTAAAGTTGTTTTACACTTATTGACAAGTTTCATTTGTGATATAAGGACTGTTAAATCATCCAGATGATTATACAATATATTTTTAAATCCCTTATAGGGGATTACACATTACAAATTAATATCCTGATTGCACAACGTATCAGAAAATTATTCTAGACGTAAAAACACATTTAATTCTATAGTGATCTTTGTTGAATTAATGATTCTTCATAGGAAAGTGGTAATAAAGCGATCGCGAAGTTTATTTAAAACAAGTTTTTGAATACTAAATTTAACAATTAAAAATGTATAGCGTTGTAAATCGAATAAGTTTTCACTAATTCTAAATTTAATAATTTTGATTTAATTGTTGATTATTGTACAACGTAAAATTTGGAATATTCATTATCATGATTACATGGAAAAAATTTGTCCGTGAAAAAGCCTCAAACTAGTAGCTATAGGTCTCGGATATAAGAATAATTTATATAGGATATTGATGGATTTTCGTGAATAATCTGCAAACTTTGAGAAAGAATTGATGAACTTGGTGTGAAAATTAAAAAAACGGTTCATTACTTTTGCAGCAGAAATTGCAAAAATAGTACAAATTATGTAAAATTATTATAAAAGTTTCAATTAAACATTTGTTAATTGAAATTTTGAGTGGTTCAATTTGAAACTTTTTAGTATTGATGGTTTGAAATTAAAAGTTTTTAATTTGAAGGCTTGTATTAAAAATTTTGTAATATTAGGTTCGCCAGTTTGTTCACATATATTTTCTGACTCCAAAACATCTTTCAAAAGTTAAGATAGAAAAAAAAAACATTTTTTATCAACTTTGCAAAGAAGGTAGCTCACAGTAAGGCTTGATTTGGGTCCACAAAAATAAGAATATTTATTTTGAGACAATGATGACTCAAAAACGTAAGATTCTTTTTGCACGAAAAATAACTTATTATAAATAAATTTCAGTAAAAAAAGTGTTCAGATCATTTAAATTTTAAAGGTGTCATAAAATGGTCAGTTTTCGATTAATCCTTATGTACGTATATACATGGAACAATGCCTAGTTTGTAACTTCTTTAAAAAATGAATAATCTGAACAAATTTTTTACTGAATTTGATTCATAATAAAAATTTTTCGCTCAAAAAGAATCACTCGTTTTTGAGCCATCATTTTCTCATAATAACAATTTCCTTGTCCCCAAAAACAAGCCTTATTGACCCAACTCCTTTTAACTTCAGAGCAAATTAAAATTTTGAAACACGCCTTCATATTTATTAATTGATTGCAAATAAGGTATAGAAAAAATACCGAAATAATTAGCTTTTGAATAATAATATAATAATAATTCAACCTAATTTACATTTATAATGAAACGAAATTGCACAATTATGCCTTGGAAGTACATAAAATGCATAAATTATTTATTTCTGGTTGCAATTTTGTACTTATTATTTATCAGTACACGTTTGACGCACTAGTTTTACCTTCATTCTCGGATAAAGCGACCAACCATGAAAGCCGATGTAAAATATAATCCTTTGTCCTAGTAAAACTCACATGTAACTTGTATTTTTTATTTCATGTTAGAAAAGCTGTAATACTTGTTCGACAGAATAGGTACCCAATGTCGATAATCCCTAACAACCGATAAAATAATAATCGATACACTCGCATCGATTGTAACTGAAACAAGCTAGAAAATGACAGAGTTAATGCAAATGTGGTAGATGATACATAGCAATATCATATAGCATATATATTATATAAAAGATATTATCCTACATGAAAAATATGCCATGACTAATTAATACGCGCGATTCCATTCCGGATCGACTCAAATGCCTGCTACTAAAAACAGGAATTGATCCAAAAAATAATTGCTTTCAAATTGCGATTCTTTATTTAATTTTTGTTATTCATGAAAACCAAAAAAAAGGTATCAAGTTCATATTTTTTATGAAGAAGAATATTAACATGCTGTCGAATAATACGATTTATTTATAACTACAGAATTTGAACAAATTGATAAAAAGATTTGTTTCCCTTGAGAAAAAGTGAAAATTCTCTAAACGTAAATGTCAAGGCGTTTCGCAGGTACGGCATTTATATCCTGTTAGATGGTGAACGCCCACGAAGAAAAGCTGGGATTGAAAAAAGGAAAAGATATATAACTAAAAGACAAGAAAATATAACACAAAAAATATAGTTTCTTTCAGAAGTTGCACGCGTTTTGTCGATTATCATGAATGATTATTTCATTAAAAATTCAGTCTCATCATAAAATATTGATAAGGAGTAAAAAAAACTAAGGCTAAAAAAAAATTTCTAAGACAGACGAGCAGAGAAAAAGAGCAGAGTACACACCTAGTCTAGATAAAGGAAAATCATACGGTTTTTATTGATGTAGAATTGGATCGCGTTGTTCATTACGTAAAACATAAACTGGGATCGCGATTGGTTGTGGGTAAACAAGCCCCTTGTCAGCTGCATTAATATTTATCAGCGAATAATCTCGTAAATAACCTGAGCAGAATTCCAAGTTAAAAATAAACAAAAAAAAGTTTTTAAGAATAGATTTTTATTTATTTTTTAATTGTCTAAGAGGAGACAAATTTAAGTTAAAGAAAATCTTAAAATATTTCCGAGGTTTTATAAGAGTTTTCAACAGTACAATTTTCAGAAATTAAACTAAGGAAGAGAATGTTTAATTTGGTGTATTAAGAACAGTTTTAAATTAACCATAGTTTAAAAATAGGCATTTATCAAAATTCTAATTTTTTAATTTATGAATATTCATAACCTATTCAACATTTTTTAAAAGCTCAAGCATAAAACAAAGAATCTAGCTTGACAAGTTGAAATGATATGAAATTTCTGATTTGCAATCATGCAATTCTGCAACCTAAAAACAATCACTTAAAATGTTGAATATCTGATATTCATGTTTTGTTAAAAGGTTTATTTAATGATGGGTATCATGAAATTTGAATAATTTTAGCCCTATTTTATTGAATTTTAAAATCATTAAAATAGTGGAATTACTTAAAAAGTTACATAAAATAAAAAAATGTATTTGATATTAAACAGAAGATGTTGCTTAGAATGGAATCATTTATGAGCAGCTACTCATTAGTCTTACGGTGATTTAAAAATCAAAAACATCCAAATCCGTCGGAAATTGAACCATCGAGCGATTTTTGTCGGAAGGTTGAAATTTCCTGTAAATTTCATGACAAAATTCCAAAACTTGACTGAATTACGGCGAGTTGGATTTAAGAAAGACTAAGAAATTTGGTGTTCTATAAAACGGAGTTTCAGGTTTATTTTGAAAATAGCATAAACTTTTTGTTCACAAAAAAAAGATGCGCAATTGAATTTCTTGTAAGATTTTATACAATTAAAATTAAAATTCGAAACTTTTTAGAAATGTTTCCCAGGGGTTAATGCCGTTTATCGAGAAAAATGTATGGTCGGTTATAGAGTCCGGCCCTTTAATTCTTTTAAAATCTAATTTCTTGTGTAATTAAATTACTTGAATTGTTTTAATTATCTCAAGCTTTGGCAGAGATTTCTATCACAATTAGGACCTGAGAATGCATTCTCTTTTGTAAAAGGTCGTGGCTACGTGTACCGAAATTTCAGTACGAATAGCCGGATTTTTGGGCACTTTATACCAAGCTTAAAAAGGTATGTCAAGATAGACAAATAATCTAAAAAAATTATTTTCACTCATTTCAAAAAAAGTACAACACGTGACAGATCACTCTTTTTAAATTCGTATTGTTGGACATTTTTTTCTACCTTCATTGTAACATAACTTTTACTTATTTATTTGTGCAGAATAAAAAAGTAATCGGAATTACGTTTATTTCGTTCAATAGCGATTTTTTTTCGCTGACCTATTCAAATTTTGGTTTAAGGGTCATAATTTTTAAAACCTGTAGTATAGGTCCACCGAAATTCGATGTGCCTATAGACACTTCGTTATGTATATAAGTATAATTCTTAATTTTTTTCAGAAGAATCATACGCTCTCAGGAACTAATTTATGGATCTAGCCAGGAGCAGGTCAAAAATTGAATAGATCATGATATTCACAATCCTGAAAATAATTTGAAGAAAAATAAAGAAAATTCTTGTGATAAAGCTGGGTTGGGAAATTTTTTCCCTCATATACTAGTAAAGCAAAGTACAGTTTTATCTCAGCCACCGTGTTTAATTGAAAAGTGTCGATAAAATAATGAAGTGCTCAGCAATTGAGTCCGGTTTTCAGACAAGACGGTTATTAATACTACTATTTTGCAGAAATACATATTTTTTATAGTCATATGTAAAACACACTTGTTTTCTTAACGGAATGCAATTCTACCGATATTATTGAATTTTAAGTATAATCAATGTCGCACGTAAGACCCACGTCGTGTCATATGTGCCTCGACTTTTATCATACGATTACCGTTAATAGATATACCATTTACTAGCAGCATGTTAATCGTATCGTGGAGGCTTTGGCAAACTAGTATTTTTTCATTTGAGTTGATTGGCAAACTCGTGAGCTATAGAACAACTACATACGAGTATTGAGCAATAAGACTGATTTAATTTAGTTTCTATTTCGTCATTTTCAGAAAATTTTTGAGTAAAGAAAATAGTTTTGAAAGTTAATCATAGATTTGAAAATTTGTACTCTTAATAAAATATTATCCAAGTAATGCAATCATTTAGTGATACTGATTAAAGTTTAATTAATTAATATAATTAAACTCTGTGGTCTTCAATTAAAATTCTTGCAAATGAGTGCGAGCGATTTTAAATTTAAGATTTTCCAAATTTTGAGTTACAACTTTAGAGTTAAAAATTCAAAAATTTGAATTTACGTTTTTGAATGAAACAAAATGGTATACTATCAATCGAATTATAACTGATAACATGCATAATTTCTTATCCTAACTAATATAGTTTCCAACGTTGTCATATTTACAAGTGTGGATATGATCCGCACACCACGGGATATATTATTTTATGTCGAAGATATTCTGTCGATATCCTAAAACTGATGTAAGCTGAATATATGGAAATTTCTATATCCCTGAGATATCCTTGGTTGTTTTCTGGATGATTCAAGGATACTTACATTCGATATTTGCATATTCAAGAAACGTCCAAAAACATCCTATGATATCGAATGGATATCCCAGGAATATAGAAATTTCCGTCTTGTTAGGATGTCCAGAAATTATCCAGAAAATATCTCTGGGATATCTTTGGGCATAAATTGGGTATTCCGGTGATGAACGCGGGGAATCGTTAAGAAATAACGGTTGTAGCCAAACAAATTTTCCAGAATGGTAGGGAATTCACAGTGACGCACTGGATAGTACATGTA
>JAUELO010000078.1:2485377-2495517 GCA_032357855.1 Amphibolips quercusostensackenii | reverse complement strand
GAGAAAACTAACCGTTTACGTTTGATTTTAAACCCATTAATTAAAATTTTGTATAAAACCAAACACGTTTCGCATAACAGTCAATGAAGATAATAATGCTCAACCCTAAAGATGCATTTTTCAATAAACAATGTAATAATTGATATTTCAGTCAAGCAAGGTTTTGACCTTCAGGTATAGCCGTGCGTTCTCACAGACCGCACCATGTTTTTAATTTGTGGGTCCCTCCCTCCCTGGGCTTCTTTGAGGCTGGCCTGATTAGTGGCTTTAGTTTTATTTGTGGGTTTGCTTAGTTAGGCGGCCAACGTATAGTCATCAGTGCAATTGGTAAGTGATATTAACAGAAAACTCATAGGCTGTCTATGAGACCGCACGACCACGGTAGCTCATAATTTTATATTTCTGTCTTAATTTGTTTCAAGGTATTTGAAACTCCATCACTCAGAACGCGCCATGCTTGTGATGCGCTGGTGTGAAAGATTAATAATTATAAAAGCTGATAAAATTGATTAATATCTTCCTTATTCGAATATCAATTTATATAATTATGTCCGTCAGATAACAAAAACTTCTCCACTTATTTAATTGAAAATAAATATATACTGCGGTCTGTTTGGCATCAGGTGCTTCTTAATGCAAACATAAAATCGCGTTTATACTTGAAGGTAAATAAAAAAAGTTTAAATAAAATAAAGAAAATGAGATTTAAAACAAAATAGTTAAGTTCTTAACCAAAAAAGGCTTTTAATTATCCAAAAAGTTGCATTTTTAACAAAAAATGTTAAATTTTCATCAATAGAGATCAAATTTTTAAACCCAAAAAATGAATTTTTAATGTAAAAGTTGAATTTTTAATCAAGAATGATTCTTGAGTAAAGATACAAATTTCAAATAAACTATTCAATGATCAAGCCAGAAAGGCGCATTTTCAAAGGAAAATTTGAATTTTTGAACTGCAAATATAAACGTGCAACAAAAAAGTTCATGTTCATCAAAATAGTTTGAATTTAACCTAAAGCTACAAATTTTTGAGTTCAAAGAATAACTTGGTAAAAAAATTGCTCAATTTTCAGGAAAATAATCAACTTGTAAATTAAATAATCTAATTTTCAATAAAAAATGTAATAGTAGACTTTTCAATCAAACAGAAATAACTTTTAACCAAATATATTTATATTTTTAACTAAAGAGCTTAATTTCCAAACTAGATTTGCGAATATTTAACAAAGCAAAAAATTGTATGAATGGCGTTTCAATTTTATCTTAAAATTAGAATTTTCAACCAAAAAACGGAATAGTTAATTCCTGATCACCAAATATTTTTATAATAAATGAAGAGCAGTCAATTAAAACCAAAAAAACGTATTTTGAAAAAAATACTTAAATTTTTATCTTGAAAAGAATAATTTTCCGAAAATAATAGAATAGATGAATTTTCAGTTCAAGAATTAATGTTTGAACAAAAAAAACAAATTAAAAAAAAAGTTGAATTATGAATTGAAAACATGAATGTTCATCTAGAGTAGACGAATTTTATCAAAAGAATTAACTTTTAAAAAAGTAATTAAACTTTCGAACAAGTGTTTGAATTTTCAAAAAAATTAATTTTTAACGAAAAATATTTGAACCAAAATATATTTTTGTTTTCAATCAAAATGAATAAAACCTGAAAGAATAAACTTCTACCAAAATGGTTAAATTTTAACTTAATATTATTTCTTTTAAAAAAAAAGAAAAAATTCAGCCAAAATTTAAATATGAAAGTTTTCAACCCAAACGAAATAACTTTGAACCAAAAAAGTTGGATTTTCAGCCAAAGAGAACAATTTTCAACGAAATTGATGGATCTTCAACTGGAATAATAAAATTTAAAAAAATATGAATATTTAGTTTTGAAAATTCTTTATTTTTAAAGTTCTTTTTCCCATTAACGCAGTTTATATATTCGTTAAAACTCAATGATTTTCCGCATTGAAAAATGTTGAAAATTTCTATGAAAGCTCTGTTTGTAATTTTCAAATTTTAATGTGCATTTAGACAGTCATGTCTTGAATGTAGCTTGAACATTAATACTCAGCATTTGCTACTCATTAAAACTAATGAAAAAAATTGATCTTAAGAATCGGATAATTCTGTTCCGCAATTTGCGGATGAAATAAAAAATCCTCAATTTGCATGAAAGTGTTGCATATTATTTTTATCAAATTTCAGCATCATATTGTTCTACCTAAATTTATTTTAAATTCTAGCCTTCTGTTTTTAAAATTTGTAGTTCGAAGAAGTAAGATTAAAGTTAAATATGATATTTTAGATTTGCCAATGACCACTGAATGGGGAAAAATAACCAGGTGTTTTTCTTTTTCGAACCTGGATCTACTGATGCACATCGATCATTTAAAAAAACGCGATTTCCTTGAAACATAATTAGATGGGTCTAAAATGTAATGGAGATTAAGGATTTGTGATAAAAAAAGTTGATCAAAACAAGACGATCCTCTCAAATGCGTGATCTCTTCAATATGATGAGTATCGTGTTAAAAAATTCAATTTATAATTTCTTTTTCACTCCTTGCGACAAAAGCTTTCAATAGCAGAAGAGTGGGAGTGTAAAACTTGTTCGGTACTATTATAACATTTTACTTCTACTTTCGAAAACATAGATACACGTTGAGTTTTCTTCAATTTCTATTTTTAATGGTATAAACTCTCGAAAAATAGATATAAAATATTGCTGAATAAATATTTTCTCATTTTTATCCCTAAAGACAAAAATAAAAATTCTTTAGCCTAGATGTCTAAACCTTCAACGCAATCATTTATCAATATGCAATTGCATGAGTGCTTGGCTGAAATTTCAAGAAATAATCAAGATAAAAATATAAAATTTCATAAAAATACTTACCACTCTCTCCATTATAGTTGATATTTTCTCCATCCTCACGTCGCCACATAACGTAGGGTTCAGGATATCCAGTTGCTTTGCAGGTTAATGTTACATTCGAAGCTTCGCGTACAACCATGTCCGTGCTTGTTTCTTTGGCAATGATCGACGGCGGGACTGTAATAGCAGGACGAAAAATAGAAAGTTCACGGAAATGTTTTTTAGGTCATTCGTGTACATCAGCCACATTTATGACTATTGGCATGCTCGCTAAAAGGAAGCTATATATAGAAGCGAAAATATTTGCCAAGATTTTCTTTTTAGATTTGAGTCTCATTTTAAAAGCCTTTTTGTCATTTAACAGGACGCAAGTACCCTTAGCAGCCATCCATAAACAACATAAATAATTTTGGACTATCCCCCCCCCCACACACACACAAAACGACCTGCTCAGCGTTTTTTTGCATTGCTAGTGAGTACAGTTGCCAATACGCCTGTGTGACCGAGTGGTGAACTATACGATTTTACAATCAGACTACAAAGTCCAAAATCCTTTGAAAATACGGAAAATAGGGTGATTTTTGCCGAAAAAAGAAGAACATAGAAAACATGATTCTTTTAAATAAAATCAATAAGACTATCATATTAAATTAAATATGAAACGCTTAAAATCCCTAATATTTTAAGTAAGATTATGTTGCATTTTCTACAAAATAAATAAAGTTTTAACCAAAAGACGTCTTGTACTGAAAAGACCCATTTTTAACTCAGAAGAACTATTTTTAAAAAACTCTCCAAATTTGAACCAGTTACATACGCAGACAACGAGTTGCACTTTCATGCAAAAAACACAAATTTTTAATAAGATAGTTGAATTATAAACCAAATATTTTAATTCTCAACCAAAAAGTTGATTTTTCACCAAAAAAAGATTAATTTCGAACAGAAAAAGATGACTTTTCTACCATAAAACATGAATTTTAAATAAAAAAGGATGGTTTTTTAATGAAACGCTTGAATTTTTGACAAAAAAATATGATTTTAACAAAATAGTAGTCTCAATATCAAAATAGTTATCCTTCAACAAACTAGTTCAATTTTTAACTAAATAGTGGTATTTTTACTCTAAAAGAATAATTTTTAACCAAGAAGATAAATTTTTTACCAAAAGATGGATTTTTCAATAAATACATCAATTCGTTACCAAATAGATGAATTCTTATCTAGAAAAGATAGATTTAAATTTACAGAAGTTTAATTATTAAATTCTCAGTTTAAAAAATTGCTTTTCAAAAAAAAAAATTCAACCAGCTCAATGCAACGAAAAAAAAGTGATTTTTCCACGAAATACATGATTTTCAAGCAAATAGATGAATTTTAAAATCGGGAAGATCAATTTTTAATTAAAAATATAAATTGGTAAATAAAAAAAAGGTTACATTTGAAAATAAAAATTGTTGCTTAACAAAAAACACCAATTCTCCACAAAAAAAGTAAATTTTCATCGAAAGAAATAAATTTTCAAAAAAAAAATGTAAATCTCAACAAAAACATAGAATATTTAATAAAAGAGTTTAGCTTACAAAATAAAAATAGTTTAATTTTTAACTAGAGGACAATTTTTGTATTGAGAAAGTTACTTTCCTACCAAAAAAAATTTCAATCCAAGAGTTGACTTTTCTACTAGAAAAGAAAAATTTTCAACTAAGAATTGAATACCTAGTAGGCACAAGTTTTAAGAACGTAATTGGAACGTCCTAAAAACGTTCCCTGGACGTGCAAGTCAAAAGGCGTTATTCAAACGTTTCAAAAACTGTACTAAGTCAGAGCAAATAATGTTCTAAAAACGCTTTATGTTCCAAATACGTTCTTAAAACGTCTCTGGAACATTGTATGACTTTGGAACGTTATTTGGACTGACTTAGGACATTTTTAAAACGTTCTAATGACTTTCTGTAACGTTTGTGCCCACTGGGTTGGCTACAGAATGTAATTTTTTATTTTTTAGTATTTTTTTTGTAATTAAAACCAGAACCGTTGGTCAAAAAAGCTTGGTTAACAAACTCGATTTTTATTTTTGATCCCTTTAAGCAACGACGAATTCGTGGGCTCGAAACGTGGAGATTTAAAAAAATCCTCGATAGTCAGTTTTCACATTGAACTAATACCTTCTCATTATGATGAAAATGTAAAAATTAAAAACAAAAACTTTCAAAACCACTAATGAAAAATCGAGTTCAGATTTGAGAGGTCTTACTGTATTCTTTGAACATATTGAAGTAGTCACGCAGAAAAACTTTTTGCTAAAGTTACATGATTTTCAGGTAAAATAAGGACAGCGTAGATTTTCTATAAGAATTACCCAATTTTCTGCAGAGTTTACAGAATTTTCAGTTAATTGATAAATTTACGGATATTTGCTGTAACATTTACTGAACTTTTCTGTCAAATTGACAACTGTAAATTGTGAAATCTAATCAAAAAGTCTGTAAATTTTACAAAAAGTATCTGTGAACTACTGTAATTACTGAAGATTTAGTAAACTCTGTAGAAAATTCAGTAAGCTTTACAGAAAAGCTGTACTGTCCCTATTTTAACTGAAAAAATTCTGTAACTTTAGCGGGCTCATTTTTCTCCGTGGTTGTCGTGACAAAAATCAGGTCTCTGGAAAAAAGTTTTCTATGATTTGAGAGATTAAAATTATATCATGAGTTACTTTTTATAGAAGAAAAAACATTATTTTTCATGGAAAAAGTTTGATACTTATGAAAAATAATTATTTTAGAAATATTTTTGGTTACTGAATTTTTTCTTACTGACTTACTAACACTATACTGCCTTTAATTATCAAAATAAGTTTATAATCATGAACTATAGTAATTTGTTTAAAAAATGTGTTCTTTCCAAAAAACTGTTTTAACGATTTCAGCCACAAAAAAAATAAAAGCCAGAAATGATTAAAATTCAACCATTTTACCAAATTGGTAAGAAGCTATAGTAAGAAAAAATTCAATTGGAGAAACTTTATTGAAATAAATTTTTTTGTAAGATTTAGGATTTTTTAATTAAAAATAATAGGTTTTAGTAAACATGACATTTTCAGTAATATTATGGAAGAAAAAATATTATTTTTCATGCAAAAAGTTTGATTTTAACAATATTTTTTGTAATTGAACTTTTTCTTACTGTCGCTTTTCAACAATTAAAAAAAATGTTTGACTTCTTATAAATTATTGATTATTTTTTTGGGTGAAACGTTCCCTACAACTTTACTGTTTCTGTTTATCGAACAGGGGCCGTGGAAGCGAGGGAGGGGGGGGGGCTTGAGCCCCCCCAGTTTTCCAGGTATTTCTACGCATAATTTTATGAATGATGCATGAATAGTTAAAGTATAGAATACCGTGGGGAGTTGAGCCCCCTGCTTGAAAATACCTTTCGCGAACACTGTTTTCAAAACAAATAAATAATCTTCAAATATAATTATTTCTTCAGAAATATTTTCCTTACAAAAAACTGTTTTAGCAATTTCAGACACAGAAAATTTTCTTTCCAAATTGAAAACAATAGAGTTACAGAGAATGTTTTTCCCGGAAAAATAAGCTAGCAATTACTAAAATTCAAGAATTTTTCAAAAATTGATAAGAATTAAAAATAATGTTTTTTTAGTTGAAATGACATCTTCAGTAATATTATTTTGATTCTTTAAATCATAGAAAAATTGATTTATTCAGACATCTGATTTTTGGAACGACAACTACCTTAATGATCTCTCTAAATTAAAACTAGTGAGAAATGGATGACAAATAAGTAAATATTTTTACTGATGAACATCTAAATCTCACTGGCAAACTGTAAACTTATGTACAAAGTATACGTATAATTTCACGGATCGTGCTTAAGTACGCTTTTGGAATTTATGCAGTACATTGTATATTTGCAGAATGATGTTAGTACAACATTTAAATTGTTTTTCAGCAAGATTGGCTTTTTTTTCGGAACGCTTATCATGTTTGTTTATACATTTTAACAAGAGTGAACAATGACGTACATCACGTTTTCAGTTGAATTTTTTTTTCATCAAGATTCACGGTAATGAATCGCCGTTGAAAAAAAGAAAAGGTTGCTTTTCTCCTACCTATATGGAATGCCTCAGTTAATTTTTCACCAATTTGCATTAAAACTTTTGTAATCAGTAAAAATGGACTTAAAAAAATTCTGTGCATGAAGGTATAGTATATACATATTTTATAAACTGTACTTTTAGCAGATTTAACTATCTACGCTATTCAACCGATTAGTCTAAAAATTTCAATATGCTAGATGAAAATCTACTCTCCTAATTTGAATCAGTAGAATTTCACTGAAATTCAGTTACATATACCTCTAGCTATTTGAAGTATCACGGGAAAAAACGATCAGAGTCCATCTGCGAGTACATTTAAGTTGCAACAAAGATTGAGTCCAGCAGTGGCCGGACCTAGCGATGTAATACCATTACCGAAGTATCGGAAATATCGATATTTCTGAACCGATAAATCAATATTTGATATCACTATCTTCATGACCGATATATCGACGCCGTAAACGTCTAAAAAATATATTCCCCTTCTCTCACTTCAATGTGCAACAAGTAACATTTGCGGCAGGTCACATGGCGGTAAGCGAGGTGGCAAGTCACATTTACGTCAAATCACATTTGCAGCATATCATATTTGCGGCATGTCACATTTGCGTCATCATATTCGCAGTGAGTCACATTGTGGCATATCTCATTCGGAAAAATTTAAAGTTCAGAAAAAATTGGCAAAAGTCCGGGAAGATACCCCTGTTTTGAGAGCATTTTGGGCTGTGAAGTCTTATATTTTAATATTTTTAATTATTCTTGTTTCATTACCAAAGCTTATAGTTAGTTCACCACACGCTTACGTACGCATATTGACAACTGAACTCACTAAAAACGCAAAAAACGAAAAATTAGCTTAAAATGCGTGTTATGCCAATGGCCACGTTACTTTTGGGAAAGGTGGGAAACTACGGTTATCAGCGACGGATACGGTCGGTGAGGGAGGGGTTAAATTAGCCTCAAATGATTAATGGACGGCCCCTAAGGTACCAAGTTTTATAAATACTTTATTTCATTTCGCGAATTTTGATTTGATTAAATCACAGTTTTTATATTAACTCACGTCATCAGACGTGCCGATTAAAAAGTGATGATGAATTTGGAGTTCATTACGGTGCCAGTGACACCTGTTTTATTGAATCGTGAAAAATTCTTCACTCAGCGGTGATAGAAGACTCTGCAGGATATGCAAGAAAACGGGAGAATTAGTGATTTATAAAACGATAAATGTGGGGAATTTGATATATAATGTAATTGCAGTGTATAATAAATTTCACTATACTGAAATCAAATATCAATCTTGATTTAATTGACTAAATGGCCAAACATGTTTGTCCTCCCTTTTTCATATCAATTTTCATTAGATGAATTCAGAAGAGTTTTGTTCATTTCCTACTATTTAATTGAGAATCCGAATTAAATTAAGAATTAAATTGATTAATTGTATTGATTGAACGACATTTTTTTGGCTTCAAGATAACACATATTTTTTTGAGTGATTAGTTTAAATTTGAAAGAAAAAATCAGGAATTAGAGATGATGTCCTTCGTTTAAATTACGCTTCAATACATACAACATTGATCCAGAATGTAAACGGAAGCTATCATTACATTCATGGAAACCAATAATTTCACGGTCGAGATGAATCAGTCTCTATATCGGATCCTTTATCCAATACGAAAAACGTCTGTTAACTCGTAAAATAGACATTACTGAGTTTTCAACGGCAGAATGGTAATATAAGTGTTTTGATAAGACATGCTTCATAAACACAATACTGGACATAAATAAATGTCATTTCAAAACTTCAAATAAGATTTTTTAAAGTTATTCTTCGTATTTTAGGTTCATTATTTGAATTTTTGAACTAATTAAAAAATAATAAATTTGTGGACCTGATCATTTTTAGGACCTGATTTTAAGTTAGCTCAAATTTAAACATGTAACATTTTTTTTCGTGATCAATCCCACCCAATTTGTTCGTTTTCCGGAAAAAAATCCCAATTTTTTTTAATCATGATTAAAAAAATAGGGATTTTTTTCTGGAAAACGTTAATGTTAAACGTAAATGTTGACTGCAGTCAACATTAACCAAACATTAACCAAACATTAACATATCAATAATTAATTTATATTTATATAATTTATCCATTTTCTTATGGATTATTTATTCATAATTTATCACGAATTCAATAATTAAATTATCTTGATAATTCTCCTTGCCTAAGAATTTAGTCAAATCTATAAATTTTAAGATACACACTCGAGCTTTTGAAACTAACGTGGGATGACCAGCTGGACAAGTTTCCAAGTATTTTTAAACTAATTTTTAATTGTTTAAACAATTTCTATTTGAATCATTTTCTCCAATGCACCAACTCGTAAAATTTTATAGTATTTGCTGGCATTCAAAACAGAAATAACGAATTTTAAGAGTAATATTTTATTGTTTAGGAGATTTGGAATTATTTTTAAAAATGTTGTTTAAACAATTCTTTGACCTTGTGAATCTTGCAAAGTCCATTTTTTCTGGAATTAATGACGCAGTTAATTATTGTTGAGAGTGATACTTTTTATGAAAAAAGTTTGCAATTATTTAAACAATTAATATCACTGTCTCCTTTTCATAGGGAAGATGAAGAAAGTTCTAGTTTTTTCGAATCTCTCGCTTGTTATTCAGTATTTTCTTATCTCAAGGATATCTATCTGAAAAGTAACTAACCGTAATGTACCTAAAAAAGTATTTAAAAAACTATTATTACTTAAACAAATAGGGTATAAGTTCTGAGATAAGAAGATGCTAACTAATAAGCGATATTCGAAGAAACTAGAGTTTTCTCCAGCGTTCTTATTAAAAGATGCATGTATATGATTACTAATTGTTTAAATAATTTCAAATTTTTATTCACAAAAAATATCACTCTTGGTATTTAAAAATAATTGTTTGAAAAATCCTGTCATTGTGCCATTAATTCCAGAGAATAGTAACTTTGCCAATTTAACAGGGGAAAAAATAGTTTAAGCAAATGAAAATGGTTTAATAATAAAAAAATACCCTGTCATTGTATCATTAATTTCAATAAATAATAACTTTTCACGATTTACAGGGAAAATAATTGGTTTGCACACGTGATCG
>JAUELO010000078.1:2340871-2351006 GCA_032357855.1 Amphibolips quercusostensackenii | reverse complement strand
TTTATTCATTTATTAATATTTTAGCACTTTCATAAATGATTCCATTTTGTGAGAAAATAACATTCGATTTTTGTCAAAATTAAAAAATATACATTTATTGGTCGCTCAAGGTCAACTTTGTTCAAAGTGCTTGTTTCTGAATTAATTGACTCTATTATAGGACAGTATGGAGAATCGAGTATGAAAAAAATAGATCAAATGTACAGCTTAAACAAAAATTCTACGCCCTAATTACGCAAAAATTACGCGTAATAATATCGTTATTACGCGAGAAGTATATACCTCCTCGGTAATGAGAACGACCAAACTTCTCAATGATTAACTAAACACTTATTTGATAGGAACGTTATGGTGTGGAGCAGGAAATAAAGCAAAAAGTGATAAAGAAGTCGGTTACTTTAAAGACACTGACGCCTGTTGTAGAGATCACGATCATTGTCGATCTTCAATTACTGCAGGTCGATCATCGGAAGGACTTCGTAATGATGGCATATTTACGAGGTAATTATTTACGCCTAATATTCTCCCTGACTTTTAAAGTTGTTTAATTTATAATTACAGAATTCGATTTTTAAATTCAGAGAGATTATTTGCCTAAAAAATTAAAAATTATTTATTAAAATCGTTTTTCTCAATCGTTCATACATTGTAAAATAATTGTACTAGGTAATCAAGTTTTTGAGAGTTAATCAATTTTTTCAGATCTCACTGCGACTGTGACAATGAATTTCACAGCTGTTTGAAAAAAGCTAATTCTACAATCTCCAGTAAAATTGGAACGACTTATTTTAATATTTTGAGACCTCAGTGTTTCAAGGAAGATTATCCAGCCACCTGCGTAAAATATGGAAAGTCAGTAATTTAAAACAATTAGTCATTAAATCTATTCATATAAATTTCACTATCCTGGCTAACTTTTTGTTTTGTATTTTCAGTTTGAGAATTTCCCGCAGTAAATGTAAAGAATACAAAATGGATGAATCAAAGAATAAGACAATGCAGTGGTTTGATAATCCGGATTATTAAATAAAATTCTACAGTACCATGTGTTCTTCCAAGAAATGATAATTTTGCTTTCATGCTGTACCAAAGCTGACTACTTTAAGGAAATTAATGATTTTTCGCCCGAAAAGGTACTCTAATTTTCCTAAAGTACGTATTGTATAATCACAAAAGTTATGTTTAATCATTCATTTTCGTCAACAGTTTAAGATTTTGTAATTTTAAACTACAGTGATTATAAAGAGTGATATAGCAAAATAATGTATAGATTGTAATAGAGCTGATTTTCCATAGTATTCAATTTTATATGTGTCTTTTATTTCAAAGTGAATTCAAATGATTTGTTGAACAAATTATTTATTATTAATTGAAAACCGTTGAGCAGTCACAAATTATTTTTATATTGAGAAAAGGTTTTTTTCATTTAACGACCGCATTTCGATTACAAGTTTAATTGCTTTTATAAATGCAGACCATCTTTGAAAAAATTATTAATTTTTCAAAATTGCTTAAACCGTTTTTTCTTTAATTTTTTATTTTTGTTTAACAAATTTTATTTTGTGTAGTACATTAACTATTGCATAGAAGATAAATTTAGAAGTGGAAACCCATCGCCAAAAAAGAAAAATATATCATAATTGCAATTATCTAGTCCAATTTGTAGTGCAAAGCTCCTGAAGAGTCAACTTCTAATCCTTGGGGTGGCATTCCCCTTTTTATTACATGTGGAATAGTCTTAGGCACCATTCTGAAATTAAATTAAGTTTGAGATATATTTAAATTTGTATGACAAGGAGTGTTTTACTTTAGACAATTTACATGAAGATGTATAATTTTATATTAAACTCACGTTATGCAGTCGATAATCGGACAAACTGACAAACACAATGTGCACCCAGTGCAATCATCAGTGACTTCTGGAATATGAGTTTTTGGATCGAATTTAATTGCTTGATATCCTGAGTCAGCACAAGCCATATAGCACTTTCCACAATTTATACACATGTCCTTTAAGAAAAGTAATTAATAACATAATTAAAAAAAAATTTAAGACTCTTTTAAATCATTTTCAAAGAATAATTTAAAATTATACGTACGTCGTCAATAAGAGCAACGACTTGTTTTTTATTGTCCAATTTTTTATAAGTTCCAATATGAGGAAGACTTTTTCCAATGACGTCTTTCACTTTTGGAACTGGACCCTTCGGTTCAGGAACTGGTCTTGAAGATTCTAAATTCACTGAAAGTGGATCAGACTGAATTTTTATTTCTGCAATTTTCTGTTCTCGAAGCTTTTGGTACTTTCCAAAGTGTGGAACATTCTGCAATAATGTAAGGATTTAATAGTAATACACTTAAATTTATTTATTTTTTGATCATCATATTAAATTTGAAAAAAATTGTACCACCTTCCCCAAAGCATGTTGCAAAGATACTGGTTTTCCCTTTTGATGTTTGAAAGTTGGAGGACTTTGTCCATCCCAATCTTTCACTTGGTCCAAACTCTTCAGATACAAAAGGGCCTTTAGTCCAGTTGTGTAATCGTCTATCACAGTAAAATCCTGATTTTGTATCGCACTGCAAATCTAAAACAATAACAATATTTTGATGAAATTAAATAACTAATTAAATTATATGCGTACAATTATAACTGCATAAAAAATTAATTAAAACAAAAATCACCTGGAGGGCTGATGCTCCACAATGTAAAAACTGCAAAGCTACATCAGCAGAATCTATACCTCCAGTACCAAGTATTGGAAATCCTGGCAATTTGTTTGCAATTCCAGAAATCGCCTTTAATGCTTGAGGCCTAATTGCGTTTCCAGAAACACCTCCATAGGTAGTTAATTTATTTACACCAACTGCCGGCCATGGTACTCCATTAGAATTAACTCCCATTAAACCCGAAAGAGTATTTATGGCTGTCACTCCGTCTGCTTTTCCTGTAATTAATCTTATTTGAGTAAAAATAAGAAGGTATTAATTGTTCCCAATTTAAATTTCGCGGGCTACCTAATCGTTCTACCCAGTAAAAAGGCAAGCATCGATTCAAAAATTTAAGCATGAGATTTCAATATTTGAACTTTTATCGTTTATTTCATATTTAGAAAATTAATCAAATCTTAAATATAATATTTTTATCTCAATTTTGATATTTTTAATTACCTTCATGAGCGGCTATTGCTATAGCGACGACGTCTGTAATATTGGGTGTCAATTTGACGAAGAAAGGAATTTTTATCGCATCTCGCACCCATAACGAAATATTTTTTACTAATACTGGGTCCTTAAAGAAATCAAAAACAATTTTATTTTAAAGTTATTATTATATAACTTTAGCTTGCATTCATGGTTAGAGGAAATTTACACACCTGTCCACATGCTAAGCCCATTCCAGATTCTCCCATACCATGCGGGCAAGATAAGTTTAATTCCAAAGCATCAGACCCAGCATCTTCAGCTTTTTTTGCAAGAACTGTCCAGTCATCCTTGTTATAAGAGCACATAATACTTGCAATGATGATCTGCAAATAGTTTTTCGTACCAAGGTAATGTATAAGAAGAAACAATTGTAGTACATAATGTATGTAAATTGAATTTTTTTTTTATTTTTCTAGAAAGTAAGACTTTTTTTAAACTATGAATACCTTTTTAGGGAAATCTTTTTTTAGTTCAGAAATGCTGGTTAGCCAATAAGCTTCACTTTTTTCTGATATCAATTCGATGTTCAAAAAACTGCCCTGTTCTGGACCATAACGATGTCGTGAAGTTGTTCCTTTGATGATACGCGGAGATACATTCGTAACCAGATCCTAATTTAATTTTATATTCAAATAAATACATTAATCATCTTACATTATATATTTTGTTCAAATAAAAAAGAAATACCTTATCTAGGGCAAAAGTTTTCGTAATAGTAAATCCCCATCCTGCTTCAAATGCCCGCCGAATCATAGCGCTGCTCGTAGCTGGTGGAGCAGATGCCAAGCCAAATGGATTTTCAAATTTCAATCCACAAATTTCGACGCTTATATCAACATCGTCTATTGGGGAGTGGAATTTTGGTAACTGTGGTTGTGTTGGCACTTTCAGATTGTTTGATTCCTGAAGTGAAAATTAACAATTACAATAATTTATATATTTTATAAAATTAAACTTTTTATTATAAAATTTACCTGAATATATTTATGAATGTACCAAGATGCAGTTTTTCCATCATTCACAGATTCTACTGTTGTATTTGCAACTCCAGCAAGATCTCCTCCACAAAATACTCCAGGCTCTGAAGTTGCCATTGTATTCACATCCACTTCCGGTAGACCCCATTTATTCAATTTAACGGGAGACAGTGCATTTTTCACTGAAATAATTAATAATTTTTATACTATTATTCAATATATTTATTATTTTTGTAACTACAATAAAATACCTTCGGGATCATATAATCCGGACCCAAATGCAGAAATCAAGAAATCAACTTTCAATCTTACAACTTGATCCTCATCTTCGATCCATTCTCCATTTTCATTTTGTTCAGTTCGATAAAATTCCATCGCTGCGATTTTTCCATTTCGCACTATAACTTCTTTTGGTGATTGAAAGGGTATGAATTCACACTTTTCATTTCGAGCCAATTCCATCTGGAAATTTTTCAATTTTAAATATAAAATATTGAGTAAAAAAGATAGATTTTTTAATTAAATAAACAATATTCTATACAATTAAAATCATAGAGAATATTACCTCCTCTGGAACAGCTCGAATATTAGTAAACCCTTTTCGAAAAACAACAAAAACTTTTTTGGCCCCACATCTCAGAGCTGAAGTAGCGCAATCAAAAGCTGTGTCTCCAGCCCCAAGTACAATCACATTTCCATAAAGACTTGGTAAACTAGCTTTTTTGCAAGCACACATTCCTGGTTTACTGCCTTTTGCTACAGATGGTAAGAAAGCTTTAGAAGTAAAAAATCCCATTTCTGGTGTCAAATCCTTGAAAATTGGAATGCATTTTGCTTCTGGAAGTCCAATTCCCAAAAAGATGACTTTGTATCCCGATTTTTTCAATCCCTGCAAATTATCAAGTGAAAAGATTAAAAGAATTTTCTTGGTAAAAAATAAATTAATTTAAATAAATTTGTCTAGCGAACCTGAATAGTCAAATATTTTTCAGACAATCTTCTACCAAATTCAATTTTTACTCCCAAATCTCTGACAAGATCCACCTCAAAGTTGACAACATCGTAGGGAAGTCTGTACTGTGGAATTTCAGAAGAACTTAAACCGCCCACAAAATTTTCTTTTTCAAAAATTATAATATCATCATAACCCAATCGAGCCAAAAAAGTCGCACAGGAAATTGAGGCAGGACCACATCCAATTAGAGCAATTTTCGTGTCCGATAGAGGCACTGATTGGCCAGGAATTCTTGTTTGGGGAATTTTCATCTTTTTGAATATCTGAAATTAGATTATTTTCATTATTTAGTAGTTTTAAATCAAAATCAATCAAAATCAAAACTTAAGAGCATTAAACTTAGCAGTTTCTTCAATTACGAATGTAAAATTGTGATTATGTGCACAATTTAAAATAAAACTTCAAATTTACAGGTTTTAATTGGATCCGCTCTAGTTTGAAATTTTATTGACCAAGATCCGAACTAAAATCTTTTTAAATAAAAAATTTATAGACGTGAAATTTAAAGTACATAGAATTAAACAATTTTTAAAGCCCTAGGAGTTTTCAAATTCAAACGTTCAAATAAAAAGTTGAAACTTTTTAAGTTTTAAAATTAGAAATATTTCATTGAAGCTATAATGAAAGTACAAAAAAGTAAACAATTTTTATTAAAAGAATTATAATTTTAGTTAATTTTAAGTTTTCAAATAAAATCAGTTAAAATAGCCAGTGTCTATACGTACTCTAAATTTCGTACAACTTGCCTTGTTATCCAGGATCTACTATTTGTACTGAAAAATAGCGTTATTCATACCGAAGTGTCGCTACAAGTAGCCGCGACCTCAGAAATATACGTTTTGGAATTTATAGTATAATCAGAAATGTCAATAAAAATATAATATTTTGAATAAAGTTTCAAAAAAGATAACATTTTATGCCTCGAGATAAAAAATTATTATAAAGCTAAAAAATGGATGACAAAACTACTCAGAATTAAATAAATTTTGAACAAAGAATTGTTTGAGCCTGGCTAATAAGGAAGTTTGAAAGAAAACGTTCAAAATTTAACAATTTAAAAATAGAAGTATTGAGAACTGGACAAATGTGTGATAGAAGCATTTAAAACTAAACAATTTTAAATTGATTTGATAATTGCGAATTGTCAATCCTTTTGAATTAAACAATTCCAAACTAAAAAATTGCAACATTTAAACTTTAAAAATATTAGAACTGAACAAATCATAAGTTTGAGTAATTCAATAATATGCAGTTTCATATATTGTAATTTCTAAATTGTGAACTTAAAGTATGCATACAATTTTAATTTATGTGAAGTTTTTCTTTTTATTTAAACAATTGTAATTTGAAAGGTTTATATATGCAAAATTTTCAATTTAAAGAGATAAAAATGCAACATTTTGTATTCAAAGCATTTTGGAATAATTTCAGAAAAGAAAAAAAAGGTACTCAAAATTAGAATCATTTTTCAAACAAAAAAATGAGAAAGTACATTGGAGAAAATTGGAAAAAGTGACCACTTTTCGAGAAAATATCGCCAAAACTCGTCCTCTGTCATTACTATATGTAAATGCCACGAAAAATTTTGTATTTTTAAATTGTTTTTTAAAACTCTAATTAAGATAAGATATATCAGTAAAAACCCAGAAACATATTGCAAAACAAATAGAAGGCTCAAAAGTGAAAAATTACCATTTCTTCCATTTTTCAAAACTTAAAAAAAAAATATTTTGTCATAAGGTATTTGGTAAACGAATAGCGCAAAAACTAATAGAAGTAATAGATGAATTTAAAACACAATTTTTTAAAAATTTATTAAACAATTTAAAAATTAAAATTTTTCGCCACAATGTGCAGTGGAATTTTAGAGAATTTTTAAACCAATAAAACGTGTTTTGAAAGATGCGAATAATAGACATATGTTTGATGATCGAATGAAAAATTTATAATTTTATAATATTTTGCTTACATCTGTTGCAAATTGTTGTAATCCACCAATATTGATAGGGCCTTCTTCAGTGGCAAAAAGATTGCATCCTCCCACACAAAGGTCACTTGTTGGGCAAACCATTCCACACGTAAGACCCAAAGGATTGTCAGAAAAAATTGCTTTCGCAGCTCCATAGTAATTTTTATTCGAAATTGACGTGATAAATGATTTTACATCCAATTGAGTGGGACAAGATTTTTGACAAGGGGCATCAGCACATTTTAAACATCTTGATGCTTCGTATAAAGCACCCCTTTCACTCAAAGTTGTTTCTTTGATGTCATCAAAATTTTTTGTTAAAGGCTGGCAACCCTACAATTTCAAAAAAATTATCAATTACTGTAGCAAATTTTGTTTGCTTATCAAAGAAAAAAATTACATCGCATTTCTCGTGAATATTTCTTTTCCAGTGCTGCTTATTTATTTTCGTCTCTGCTGATGGAACGAGATTCGTAAATTTCTTGATTTTCGGATTAAAACTCAGAAGGTTCTATAAAAATTTATTACAAATTATTTAAAAAAATATTATAATATTTTGATTAAAAAAATATATACAATTACTGACCTCGATATCTGGTGTATCGTGAGTGACGGAAAAACTAGTTTTATCTGCCATATTATCGAATAAATTATCTGCAACTTCTCCGGTTGAAAAAACTCGCGTGATTGAATGTTAAGAAATCACTCGCGTAAGCACTTTACTTTCTGCCACAATTTACAAACTTTGTAATTATTGAATCGAATCAAATTAAATTCGATTAGTTTGAGAACTCTTAAATATACCACATTCAATAAGATTTATTAATATCTTATAAAACAAGTAGAAGAAAATAACATAACACTTGTGTAAACACGAGACAAAAAGTAGATACGATATTTGATAACAATTGTGAATAAAATAGGATAGTAACTGAAGCAACTGACCTCGAGCTACAGATTTTTTTTCGAAAAAACTAACTTTTCATTATGATTTTGAAGGCGATATCACAAAATTGAATTTTTCATTCAAATATGCTCTTTCTAGAGATACTGACATTTCAGATAAGCCTTCAAGTGAGTGGAACTTCGAATACCTGAAAGTTACACTAACGACGAACTTTCAAGGCATTCTGAACACGCATGTCATGAGACATGAATGAGCCGAGCCGAGCCGAGCTATGACTGAAACTGAAGGCTGTGTGCCATGTGGACACAGAACCGTGTGGACATTGTATCACGCACACATGTTTGACCGTAAACACCTGCGCCACGCATTTGTGGCTGACTGCGTGGCTGAGAGGACACGAAGGAAGGAGAATAGGCATTAAGCACTATAGTGGAGCCAATAGACGTTTAATTTTAGACGTTAACATTGAAAAAGCTCAGAATCCAGCATCAGTCAACGGATTTTTATGACACCTTTTGCATTGTGTATGCACTAAAAAGTTCCAAAATCAGACGTACTCGATATTTTTTTAAATAATTTTTTTTTCAAAAACTTGAAAAAATAGATTATAAAGTTAAATAACTTGAATAAGGGGCCGTTTAAGTATTACGCTACAATTTGGTGACAGAACTCTTATAGAACAAAAAGGTACCAGTATTCTAGAACATTGTGACACTATTGAGGCAGAACTTTTCTAGAACAAACTAATCATAGACGTTCTCTAGCGTTTGTTCCAAACTTGTTCTAGAACTGTGCCGTAACGGTATTATATTGCCGTTTTAGATTGCTATAACCAATATATTTTAGAACGCAAATCAGGAAAAAATTAGTAACTGTTACATAACAGTTACTACATCATTGTTCTAGAACTAACTAATCACATACGTTCTATAACATTTGTTCAAACTTTGATCCAGAACTGCACCATAACGGTGCTATGTCGATGTTCTATAACGCTGTTACCAATTTGTTTTAGAACAAACTAGGAACACAAATAAGGACTGTTACAGAACAGTTGTTACGGAACTGTTCGAGAACTAACCAATCACATGCATTCTATAACAATGGTATTGTATAAATGTAATATGTATAAATATAATATGTATAATAATATATAAAGGCTTTGTATATTTTACACTATACTGTACCGAAAAATACGTATTGTTTTGCTCTCTCAGCTACAACCACACACAATAGCTATATTTTAGGCATACCTTTATTGTTATACATTATAGCTGACCAAGAATATTTTATCCGTAAAGTATTCTAAATTGTATTTCTAAGTTATAGACTTATGTGGTTGAATCTTTCATATCAATTTGCATGATCCAGCTAGACTGGAACGGCTATCATAATACAATGTAGAACTCTGTAAAATTAAATGATTCTTTATAAATCTTGTGAAACCTTGAAGAAAAACATGTAAACCTAAAGTACATATAAATTCGCATACTACAAATCAAACCCTTTGAAGTTTTTTATAGATTCCGACAGGAAAAACAAATTTTTATATTAATGTAATTTGGGATTAGATTTTCACGGGCACTTGAATTCTTCAAAAATCAAGAGTTTATAATTTGTTTCTAGGTAAAATTTATATTCCTCTTGCAGAAAAACACATTATCCATAAATTTTCCCAAAAAAAACTTTTAATAATAGGATATTTATCCTAGATTTGTTAATTAACGAATGTAGTACGGAATGCGTGACCCGATAAGTAGGAGAGATTTGAAATAGATTAAAATAAATGTCGTTTTCTGCCATCAACGTTTTAATTCATATGAATCTCAACTATTTGCATCTCACTTCAATCCTGGTTAACTTCAAGATAATTTCTGTCTATGAATGAATACATTTGAATTCTGTTGAAGAGGGTACAGAAACTAAAGGCAAGTTAATGATGTTCAATGCTGTGAGACGAGGACGAATATTAAAGACAATTTAATTCTTTCATGAAGTATAATTGACAATATTTCAATCCAAAGCAATTCTACACTGAAAGAAATAATCAGACAGTACAC
>JAUELO010000078.1:2212518-2224105 GCA_032357855.1 Amphibolips quercusostensackenii | reverse complement strand
GGACTTATAGTTATTGAAGAATGGATGTGATGTTACATATCCTTCGTGTTACTAACGTCTAGGAATACGATATAGATGAAAGCGGCGACAAGAGCCAACGACAACTTCCAGACAATTGTTTTTTTTCTTATGTTTATCATTATGTTTATTTATTATTTATTATGTTTAAATATAGTGAAGATTTGACATAATGACATTTTGAAACTTGTACAAGTTTCCTCATTAGATAAAAAAGTAATCATTGATTCTTAAGAAAAACAGGTTAAAACCAGACTTAAAAACAAGTGACAAAAAATTATCGTAGTGCGCACTACAATAATTTTTTGTCACTTGCTTTTAACTCCGTGAACCTATTTTTCTTAAACATTTCAAACATCAATGATTACTTTTTAATCTGATGAGGAAACTTGTACAAGTTTCGAAACGTCATTAGGTCAAATCGTCAATATATTTAAACTCGTTATCATGACAAAATAAAAAAACAATTGTCTAGAAGCTGTTATTGACTCTTGTTGCTACTTTCATCTTCCATACAGAAAGGATATATTTTTGGGAAATAGTTTTCGCCGTCGCGTCGTGAAGCTTGTCAAATTTCATCTAGAATCCAATTGGTACAAACTTAATTAAGTTTGTTTTTAACGTGATAATATAATATTTGAATGAAAATGGTATGTATACGAAAGTATACCCCCCCCCCCCATATCACGGCAATCATCAATATATAGTGGCTTATGGTTTCACACCTACAATAAGGTCCTATATAATACTACAGTTTGCCGCACTTTGGAGAAAATCGAAAAACATTTGTGTTTCATATTTTAGTAGAAAATTTATTTTAAAGTCAGACACTAAGAGCTAATTTTTTGTTAAATAATGCACGTCTAGCTACTCTACAAAATTAGAGACATCACCAAGTTTTATCTCACATAATCTCTTCCCAAGCTCCTTAACTTTCATGCTTCAAGTTCCTTATTCAAAGAAACCTACAATCTTCATATGTTCTTTTATTTTTTTAGATATGTTCTTTATTCTTATTTATACCATTTAGCTTCTTTCGTTTCTATCTTTAATGATTAACTTATTTTCAAAATAATTTCATCTTTGAAACTAAATGCAAAATGACTCTAAGAGAAGGTTCTCAATTATTTCTGGTAGCCAGCAAAGATTTGCCTGAGGCCGCTTCCAGAGCTTTTCTCTTATCAGGGTAGAAGGTAGAGAGGCAGGATGAATAGCTCCCGCAGGATGTGCGATAATGCTGCCATCCCTACAGTCTCGTTTGTATCCACGACCCACCCTCTCACGCAGTTCTATTTTGCAGGAATGGAAAATAGACTTTTTGCAATAAATGTCGTATATTAAATAAGAATTTTTGTCATTAAGTCTCTGTTCTTTTCCATTAACCATTAAGACTAAAAATATTTTGGTTACTTCAAAAGTTCAGTAGATCAACTTTACATATTGGAAATTTGCTAATAAGGTTTGAGTTCAAAATTTATGAGGTAATTAATTAAATATACAATTGAATAAACTCGAAATTCATTTTAAATTAAGGCCGAGTCTAAACTTCCGGACAGTCCGTACGTTTATGTATGTTTATAACATTGTCAAGGCTAAATGGACGGACTTTACAAGAGGAAGGGGAATCTGTAAAAGGAAATGGGGCGTGGCTTATGTCTGGACGTATAGACACTATCTTAAATTGAATGTTTAAAATTTTTAAAATTGTTAGGACTTGTATAATTTTAAATGTCGATTATTTAACTTTCTTACTTCACTTCCACTTCACTTTCACTGACCCATTCAATTGTTTCAGTTGTTTATCTATAGTTCTCAGGGTGGCCGCAGGTCAGGAAAAACCAGGAAATCGGGGAAAAGTCAATAAATTTTGCTAGTCAGGGAAAGTCAAGGATTTTTTAACCAAAACTTTAAAAAGTTATGAAATTTCTATAGAAAGTAACTGTCAAGAATAATCAGGGCTGACACATAGTCACCACTAGTCACTTTTTTCTCAAATCATTTTTCAGTCACTTTTGAAAGATAAAGTCATTATGGTGACTTTCTAAAATGAAAAGATCACTTTAGTTATTCGTATTTCAAAATATTAACCCATGGGTGAACCACTATTGAATTTAAGTCTGTACCTATTTCTGAATTGTCTTGAAATCTTTTTAAATCTTGTTAGGGCTCTAACAGATATAAAAACAGATATACCGTTATTCTTAAAGATTCCAAGATAATTTTAATACAATTTAATAATTTGAAGGAATTTTCAAGAATTTTGATGAGTTTAGCGTAATTTTTGAAATTTTAAAGAATTCTTAAGTGCTTAAATAAGTTTTATCGGATTTCAAAAGATATCAGATTATTCGAAATATTGTAGGGCATTAAAAAATATCCCAATAATATTTTAATGGATATTAATAATTTAAAGTGATTCCAGAAGATTAAAAAAATGTTATAGTATTTTTTTTAATTCCAAGGGATTTTGAAGAAATTTAAATAGCTTTGAGGCATTTTGAAGGATTTGAAATATTGTAGAGTATCATAAATGATTCCAAAGAATTTTTAATATTTTTTAATAATTTTATGGTATTTCAAAGGATTTCTAAGATTTAACTGTATTTTTAAAACTTCCAAGCAGTTTTCAAGCTCTTAGTGTGAAGGAATTCAGAAACAAATTTTCATACGATTTAAAAAAATTTCGAAAGATGTGGAACGATTTTATAGGTTTTATAAGGTTAAACATATTCTTAAAGATTTTAAGGAATTTTATAAGATTTTTAAATATTTCAATAATTATAAGGTATTCAATAGCTTTCAAGATATTTTAATAATTTTTTAAAGAATTCATTCACAAGAAGTAAGGGTTGGTCGTAGTGTTTTAAAGATTTTCAAATATTTCGAGGCATTTTTAAGGATTATAGAGGTTTTAAAATATTACAAGAAGTTTTCAGTCGATTTCATGAATTTGAAGTGATTTCAAAAGTCTTGAAAATTTCAAAGTATTTTTGAACATTTCAAGGAATTTCCAAGAGCCCCGGAGTTTATAGGACTCTCAAACGGCTTAAAATGATTTGGAATATTTTAGGGTACTTGGAACATTCTAAAGAATCTTGAAATTAATTAGATAATTTAATGGGATTTTAAAGAATTTGAACTTTTTTAGGGTATTTAAAAAGATTCCAAGGCATTTTCAAGACTTTAAAATAAGTTTTAATGGGTTTCAAAGGTTTTGAAATATTTCAGGAAATTTCGAAAAATTCCAAGGAACTTTTAATTGATTTTTTAAACTTAAAAATATTTCACACGGTGTGTTGTTTTTTAGATAAAGAATTACCAAAAATTTTGGAAGATGTGGAAGGTTTTTAAAAGGTTGTCGAAGATTTAAATGATTTTAAGGTATTCTAAAGCACTCTGAGTATTTTCGTAAATAATCCAGGATTTCATGAAATATCATCAAATTTTATAGAATTTCAGGTAATTTTATATTATTTATATAGATTTCAAAGAAATTATCCACGAAAAGTGAGGGATTTCATAAGATCTAAAAAATTTAAAGAGATTTAAAAAATTTTTTTGCAATTTATTTAAATTTATGTAGAATTGACACTGGATTTTCATTAATTCACTAAGTTCTACTTAATTCACTTAATATTTTTAAAATTTGCAAAGTTTTTAATTAATTGATTTTGAAATCTTCTAAACTCACCTCCATTTTTTTAAGAAATTTCATTAAATTCTTTGGAATTTCCTTAAATTTTTTGTAACTCATTTCAAACCTACTAAATTTAATCAATGTTTTATATTTTTTAACTGCTTTCAATTCACTTGATTTTTTCATTTTTAATTCAACTTGAATTGTTATAAATTTCATTTGATTCTTCTTATTTTCCTTAAACTCCTCTGAATTTACGCCAATTTTACTAAAATCAATGTTTTTTTATTTTTTGAATATTTTTCAATCTATTTGAATTCTATTGAATTTAGCTTCAATTATTTTGAAATCTTACGTTTTCATCCTGAATTTTTTTCAATTCACCTGGAATTATTTTAAATTTGATCGAATTTCTTGAAATTCTCTTAAGCTTAATAGAATATTAGTCAAATTATTAATGCTCATTGATAACTTTTATTAACTTTTTGGGTTGAAAATTAGTCAATATCGGTAACTTTTCGGGGTTTAATAATATAACCTATTTTTAAACTTCAAAAGTCGCTATTTAATGATCATAAAATATGTCACCGAAGGTCCAGCAATAGGTAATTCGACGCATCTCGAGGACGCGAACAATTACCTCAAATACAGTCCTGTTGTATTCCCGAAATTAATAAAGTTTTTCTCATATAAAGAAGGTAAACAATATATTTTAAAAAATTTTAAATAGGTATTGCTAGTTCATAAGAGGTCATTAAAAATTGTCCAATATATTAATCGATGCGTCTCGAGACCCCAAACAGAAACATTACATACAGTCCTGTTGTGTTGCCAATATGAACCCAATTTATCTAATATAAACAAGGCAAATAATGTAGTTTAGAATATTATAAATAGTTCTTGCTAGATCATAAGAGATCATCAAATGTTGTTCAAAAGATTAATCAATGCGTCTCGGAAACGCGAACTTATGCATCACATACAGTCCTGGTGTATTCCGAATATTTAAAAAGTTTCTCTTATAAAAACAAGTTAAACAATATATTATAAATATAATAAATAGTATTCCTAGATCATAAGAGGTCATGAAATTTTGTTCAATAGGTCATTTAACACTTCTCGAAGACGCGAACAATTATAACAGATATAGTACTGTTGTATTCCTGATATTAAAAAAGTTTTTCTCATTTAAACGAAATGAATCATTTTCTTTAAATTTTATAGATCGGTACTTGTAGGTCATACAAATTCTAAAAACAGGTTATCCGATGCGTTTCGAAGACCCGAACAAATACACTAGATATCGCATTATTGTATTTTAAATATGAAACAAGTTTTTCTGACAGATACAAGGTAAAAAAATTTTTTCCAAATCTCTAAACTAAAAAAAAAAACACTTTTAATTACCCGATCTGGCTCAGTACTAAATACGTCCTATAAAATATTTCTCTGATTGAAGAAATTTTTTCTTGTTTCAATTAAAGCAATATTTTATAGGACGTATTTAGTACTACATTTCTTTGATTTAAAAGATCTTTATTCTCAGCGTGAAAATCAATTTTAAAACAGAAAAAAGTTACATTTACACACATATACATACATACGGATACATTTTTTTAATTTCACAGGGTGTAAGCGACCTTGAAAACCTTAAAAACCTGGAATTCTCCTTGAATTTTTTTTTAAACCTCAAAGACCTAAAAATCTTCTTGAATTTTTCACGAGGATCTTGAATTTGATTTGTTTTTCTTTTCAAAAAGTAATTTAAATCTTTTGGTCTATTATGAAAGAAACATCTCCTTTAAAAGAAATCTTGCTACTAAAAAGTGTTTCATTGATCGAAATATGATTTGTCTTTTGTTTATTACAGAATAAAGAAAGACATTTCAAGGTACTTTTTGTGGACTCTTTTAATTATTTTATAGATTGCAATAAGCAGACTGTAATATTGTGAATAATTCTATAACTTTTTAGTTTCTTCTCCGCTAACATAGAATGTAGAAGGATACATTGTTTGTGATATTATGTTACAAATTATAAACAGTATAAGTTGAACTACTCGGTTTTTAAGTGTACACCAGGTTTTAAAAGGTTTAGAAATATTTCTTTAAATTTTAAAAGATTTCAAAAATTTTTTAATATTTAAAAGAATTTTGAACATTTCACAAAAATTTCACAAATTTCTGAGATTTAAAAAGGCATGCGCACCAGATATAAAAGATATTACACGAATACAAAAGATGTCAGAAGAATTTTACAAATATTTCGAAAAATTTATACGACTTAAGCAGACTTTAATAGATTTCAAGAAATGAAAAGATTTCACGAAGTTTTTAAGATCTCACGAAGATTTCACAAGGGCGTTGTACATTAGATTTTAAAGATTACAGAAGATTTCACAAAGGTTTTCAAGACCTCACAAAGATTTCACAAAGCTTCTAAAGTTTTCACAAAGGCGTTGAACATCTGACTTAAAAGCTTTAAGAGATTTCTGAAGATTTCACAAAGGTTTTCAAGATCTCAGAAAGATTTCACAAGAAGTTAAACAGCCGATTTTAAAGCTTTAAATGATTTCTAAAGATTTCACAAAGGTTTTCAGGATCTCACAAAGATTTCACAAAGCTTCTAAAGATTTCACAAAGGCTTTACACATTTGATTTTAAAGCTTTGAAAGATTTCTAAAAATTTCACAAAAATCTTAAAGATTCTACGATGATTTTAAACAATTTTAGAAAAATTACAAAGTTTTTAAAAATATTTCAATGATTTGAAAGACTTCAAAAAGATTTGATAGATCTCGCAAAGATTTCAAGGATCTTACAAAAATTTTTAAGATTTCACAAAGGCATTGTACATCAGATTTTGAAGATTCCAAAGATTTTTAAAGATTTCACAAAGATCTTGAGGATTTTAGAGATTTCACAATAAATTCAAATATTATACTAAGATTTTAAAAAATTTCAAATAATTTCAAGTTTTTTAAAAGATTTCAAAAAGATTACAAAAATCTCACTAAGATTTCAAAGATTTCACAAAGGCATTATACATAAGGTTTTAAAAGCTTTAAACGATCTCAGCAAGATTTTAAAAGATTTCAAGGATTTTAAAAATTTTACAAAGGTATGAAAGATCTTACAAGTATTTCACTGATCTAACTAAGATTTCAAGAATTTCACAAATACATTGTACAGACGGATTTAAAGATTCTAAAATTTTTCTCAGATTTTTGAAGATTCCACAAAGATTTCAATGATTTTAAAGATTTCACAATGATTTCAAAGATTTTAAATGTTTCCAGGGATTTGAAAGATTTCACAAAGATAAAAAAAATTTCGGTGAAATTTTAAAGATTTCACAATGATTTCAAAAATTTTAAAAGGTTTCAAAAGTCTTCAGAAATTTGAGAGATGTCACAAAGATTTAAAAAATTCCACTAAGATTTCAAAGATTTCAAAAAGGCATTGTTCGTTAGGTTTTAAAGATTCCAAAGATTTTATAAATTTTTAAGATTTCAAAAAATATTACAAATATATAATCATTTTCAAAGATTTCAATCGATGTCAGCAAGATTTTAAAAGATTTCCAGGATTTTAAAGATTCTCTAAAGATTTAAAAGATCTCATAAAGATTTCACAGATTTTACTATGATTTCAGGGATTTCACAACCACATTGTACAGACAGTTTTTAAGATTCTAGAAATTTTTAAAGATTTTTAAAGATTCCACAAAGATTGTAAAGATTTTAAAGATTTGACAATGATTTCAAAGATTTCAACAAGATTTTAAAAGCTTTTTGGTATTTAAAAGATTTTACAAATATTAAAAAAATCTCACTAAGTTTTTAAAGATTTCACAAAGGCATTGTTCATTAGGTTTTTAAGATTCCAAAGATTTTGAAGATTTTTAAAAATTTCAAAAAATATTATAAATATTTGAAATTTTTTAAAGATTTTACTGAGATTTTAAGGATTCAAGAAAGACATTGTACAGCCGGTTTTAAAGATTTCAAAAATATTTTAGATTTTTTAAGATTCCACAAAGATTTCAAGGATTTCAAGGATATCACAATGATTTCAAAGATTTTACCAAGATTTGAAGAGGTTTGAAAAGTTTCAGGATTTGAAGGATTTCACAAAAATTTGAAATTTTTCGTAAAGGTTTCAAAGATTTTACAAAGGCATTGTACATTATATTTTAAATATTCTAAAGTTTGTAAAATATTTTCAAAGGCTTTAAAGAATTTTATAAATCTTTAAAGTTTTTTGAAGATTTTAAATGATCTCAGCAAGATTTTCAAAAATTTCGAGGATTTCAAAGATTTCAAAAGGTTACAAAATATTTCTCAAGGTTTCAAAAGGTTTCAAAGATTTAAAAATATTTTAAAGTGTTTTGGACACTTTGAAAAAACTTGAGAGATTTCACAAATATTGAAAAAGATTTCACAAAGATTCCACAAAAATATAAAGGATTTCATATATTCGAAAGAGGCCTACTTTAGATTTAAAAGATTTCACAAAAATTTCCGAAAGATTTCAAACGTTTTATAACAATTTCAAGGATTTCAAAGATTTTGAAAAGGCGTGCACACCAGATTTTGAAGATTTCACAACGATTTCGAACATTTCAAAAAGATTTTAAAACTTTAAGAAGATTTCAAGGATTTTAAGGATATAGAAAAGAGTATAGTAAGCCGGATTTTTGAGATTTCGAAACATTTTAAAGATTTGGAACAGTTCCAATTTTTTTTTTTTTTAATTTCAAAAGATTTCACAAAGATTTTAAATATTTTAATGATTCCTAACAAATACAAAAGAATTTAGAACATTTTTACGAATATTTTGAAGAATTCATAAGGATTTCAAAAAATTTCAAGAATTTCAAACATTTCAAAAAGGGTACTCTATACCAGATTCTGAAGATTTAAAAACATTCCTATGATTTTGAACGATTTCAAGAGGTCTTAACAAATTTTAGAAGATTTCTAGAAACTGCAGGGATTTAAAACGAACACAATAGATTTTAAAAGGCTTCAAAATGTTTCAAAGATTTCATGGATCTTTTGAAATGTTCCACAAGGATTTCAAAGATTTTAAAAACGTTAAAAAATTTGTGAAAATTCGAAAAGACTTCACAAAGACTTAAAATACTTCAAAAGATTTCAACAAATTCGCAAAGATTTCAAGTGATGTTAAATATTTCTTAAAGATTTCAAGAATTGCAAAGACTTTACAAAGATTGAAAAATATTCCTATACATTTTACAAGGACGCCTCATGTTCGCGAAAAATTAGGAATTCATTTATTTATGGTTCTGCTTTCTTTAGAAATTGTTGGCTAATGTAAAATTAAATGTCTTATTTTTTTACATACATAACAAACGGTTATTTGATTATTTTATGTAAAAAAGGAGACCTTACAAAACTTTATATCTTGCCCTGGAAAACCTGTAAATGACCTTAAATGTTGTTCCTAAGAATCGCTTTACACCATATGGTGGTTTTTCAAGTTCCTGGGCGCTTATTCCATTTATAAAGGATTCTATATTAAAAATCGTAAGAGATAAGAATTTCGGGCTTTAAATATTAGTAGTTAGGGAAAATGAAAAATTAGTCAGGGAAAAATTAGGGAACTTTAAAAATAAATTTTTGCGCATATTATATTTGAAAATAATATTGTAGAATCAAATAATTTAGGGCAAAGCAAGCTAATAAAATGTATTACATATCTAATGAATTAGAACTTAACGTTTAAAAGTTCTAATGTTAATTCAGATTCAAATCAAATTTCAAAACGGTATTGTTTCAAATTTCAGTAGGCCAAGATAGTGCAATGTTAAATTAGAAACGTTTATAGTTTAGTTAAATTTATTGTTTTTATGATATTTTGGTTAAAAAGCAAGCTCAAAATCAAAAGAAAAGATAAATATGAGAAAAATTGTTTTGCTATGAACAGAAGAATTTTATAAATGAATCAGAAATCGAGAATAAGGGAAATTTTAAAAGTTTTATTTTTGTCAGTCTCAAGGATAAGTTTTTCCCCGGGAAAATAATCGATCATGTTCCATTTTTGTATTTTTTCTATCCCAAAATTATCTATACCCTTCATACTCACCCTTATTTTTTTATCCAAACATATGATCTTTTTCTCACCGTCAACTTTAGTATCTCAGCGACATGCCTGTGTAGCGGAGTGAGCTAAGACGATAAGAGAACACTGGAGAAAGTGCTTAAGTTCTCACTCCACAGTCCCTGAAGAAAAAGGAGAAATGTGTCTTCAGATCGAAAGAGCTATTTTAATATTATCTCTAGAAACGTTTCAGCAAACGGATTGTCCACATTGTTTTATAACTGACTTGAAGAATTGTTTATAAATTCAATTAAAGTATTGTATTCCCTTGGTAATTTTACACAATTACATACCATGTTTACATATCGAGAAAGAATTCTGCGGTTGTTTAAAAATGTATTTTAATTTTTCAAAATTTTCTATATATTCACAAATATTCAGAAACTTTTGATATAATTGGCATAGGAAGCGAAGTGAACAGGAAATGAAAACAAATGAAAACACTCGTAGTGAATAAATCATCCACTGCTATTAAATATTATTTTTGGCCGAGTCTAAAAGTACGGACAGTCCGTACGCTTGTGTATATTTATAACGTTGGCGAGTCTAAAAGGACGGACTTTTACAAGGGGAAGGGGGACCTGGAAAGGGGAGTGGATTGTGTCCGGACGTATAGACACTACCATTATTTTTTGAGAGAAGCTAAAAGTGAATCAGGTTTCTGCTAGTTTTTTATTATCGTTTAGAGATTTCCTTTGTTGAAGAAAAATTCTGACTTTCAAGCAGAATAAAAATCGCGTTTACATATACATAGGTATTTTCCTATTTCTGTTTTGAGGAAATGTATAGAAACTAGCGTTTTATTTTTGCTTCCGTTTGTATTTCGATATGTACTTCCATTTAGTTTCTGCTCGCTACGAAACCTTCCCTAGGGGGCTAAAGCGGAAATAAAGAGGATCCATATTCCGCGCGACTAATAGAAGAAAAATATTGATACCGAAATTATGAAAAATAAAGAATACTTGAGAATACAAAGGCTGTAAAACGCTCGTCTTTGCTATAAATATACATGTGCATATTACTTTCAGTCTATTGAAACAATATTTTGAACACAGGGCTTCGATCACTGTAACGTAAATATTACCCTCTTTAGCCGTAATAAAAATCGTTCACGTACTACATTTTTATTTTTTATTATTGAAAATATAAACAACTTGAGAACCTATAAATAGTGAAATTGGTAAATAGTATGTCAAAGAATTGTTGACACAATAAGTAATAATTAATTATTTAGAAATTTGCTTTAAAGTATTATTAAACATATTTATTTCAAGAAAAATATATAATTAAAATATGAATAAATAATATAATTATTAATATTAAAATATAAATATAAAATTAATAATATATTTTTTATTTCAAAATTAATTTATCAAAATATGAATATATATTTAAATGTATTAGGTAAAATTTAAAAAAAACGACAGTATTTCGAATGGAATAAAAAGGTCTTAAAGTTAATAAATTTTGAACTAAAATTTTCAAAAGTTGGACTATTTATTTAGAAAGAAGTCAAAATTGTGTAATTTATATTCAAAGTTTTTATTATTCTACAATTTCATTTGAAATTGAAGAATATCGAAATGTAATGATTTTAGATTAAAATGTCGAAAAGAGAACAATTTCAAAACGTTAAAAATTTAATATTTAAAAAATGAATATTATTGATATATATTAGTAATTTTAAAATTACATAAAATTTAAAGCTTGAACAATTGAAATTGTATTATTTCTACTTGAGAGTTGATCAAGAAAACGATACTCTAAGAAAACGTCAATTAAATCCGAACTCAAGAGAACAATCTCA
>JAUELO010000078.1:2131944-2142147 GCA_032357855.1 Amphibolips quercusostensackenii | reverse complement strand
ACAGTAATTTCTATTTCTATGAATCTATATTACCAAACTCAGAAAAACTGTTTGAGCCAATAGCTAAATTAAAAACTTTTTGGAGTTTTTATTTAAATTAGATTTAGTCATTAAAGGTCGGGGGTGAAATATAATTCTTTGGCTATAATTAAAATTTGCTGTATCGTTAAAATATAGATTAAATATACTTAGTTCAGAATATCAGTTAAATTTTTTTTTAATTTTAATAATATAATAAACGTTTTTTTTTGTTTGATATCTGTAAATTGAAATTTTATTTGCGTATATTCGCATTGCATTTAAATTCTTTGAAGCAAACTTATCTATTCAACCATTATTAAAATTTTTTAATCTTTCTAGATTGTGTTTAATCCATCCGATATGGATTATCAAGGATGTGGACGGGTAAGGATGTACTGAAGTTGTCTCAACTTAAAAAATGAGCATTGTTAAAAATGCTTAATGAAATGTAGGAGAATATTGTAATTGTTAATTAAAACTAATTTTGGACGAAAACTGAAGGCGAGTTGTGTGTTGTTCGTTTCTCTTAAGGTAAAAGAACATTGCGATTCTTATTTAATCCTAATGTTGTAGGGCTCATTTCGTTCCATGAAAAATTCTCTACAAATCCCTTTGGTACATTTTTATTTTTTTTTAAATTATTTGGGGACTATACAATTGTTAATTTTATAAATAATATTTTTCTTTAGTACAATTTTTTGAATATAAACGTACCAAAGAGATTTCTAGAGAATCTTTCAGGGAATAAAATAAGCTCTACATTATTAAGGTTAAATATCAATTGCATATTTTACCTGAACAGAAAGCAAAAACATGAAACCCGAAATAACTATTTTTAAATAAATAATTTCAACCAGAAATATTTTTTTATAAAGTTCGCCTTCAGTCATGTTCCAAAATTAGTTGCTATTAACAATTTCTAATATGAAATGTATATGCATTTTAATTATTAGTAATTTTGTTTCTTCTAAGCCCGCACTGTTCAGGAGACAAGTGAATGCAGATCTTTAATTGGACTCTTTCCATCCTTATAATTTTATTTATTTGATAAAAATCTAAATTACAGATCGTAATGCAATTTTAGAATTTGAGGTATTTTGAAACATTTAAAGAAAATTTTTCTTATACGTTAAAGTCATGAAACCAAGTAAAGATAAGGAATTTCTCATATCAAATGAAGTTAAACTCTGTTTATGATGCTAATAATATTTTTTAGTCGAGCTTTTCCTTTGAAATCATGAAACCTTGAGGTTAATATTGTTTAAATTAATTTTCCTTATTTAGAGTTGTAGCAAAAGCCGGTTTGTCGAAATTGAGTTCGGTTTCCTACTTCTTAGATGACGGGAATTTTATACAATTTCTTTTTTATGTACTAGAATATCTGTTCGTACTATATTTTTATTTTGAGTGTACGATTTTTTCCAGTTTCAACCTTTTAGTGCTTTCTTGCACATAATGGACGTACTTAATTTTCTAACATTCATTACAGATAAGTTTATATTTATTGTACAATTATTCGCATTAAGAAAATATTTCATCAAAAGAATTATATTATCTTCGAGAATATGGATAATAAATTGATTTTCGATTTTCATTAGTCATACCTTTTTTTTATTTGGAGATAATAACTTTGTTTAATTTTTTCATGCAACGAATTTAATTCTTTTTACTATTTTTTTTTCTTTAATACATGCAGAAATTCTATCGTCAATTTCATATTACTATTCCAATATTTTTTTTTTACAACGGAAAATATGATCCCATTTAGAAATTTATTTCGTGTACCTATCTTTCATGACGACTTTGATCATGCATGCTTCTTTTTATAGGCAGAAAAGGCTATATTATGCGAAAGATCCCATTAGGAAATTAATTTTGGCTTTCTTTTTTATGATGAACTTTATTAACGATACTGCTTTTTATGGACGTAAATGTTAGTATGAAACTAGTACTTCTGTATAATTATAGTGATACACTTCTTAGTTTTTAGTGTGGACCGAATCCATTTCAAATAAGGCAGGTTCTACACTTAAAGTCGCAGAATCCCTCGGGGACAAAATATGTTGTTTTTCAGAGGAAATTAGGTGATACGTATTTTTGCGATTTGTGAAAAAAAATTTCTTACGCAGTTATGTGTATTTGAATGTTTTGCTTTGTTTTTAAAAAAAAAACAAATTTTTTCTTTAAACTTTTATAGCTTTTGACCTAATTGAGATATTTAAGATTTCTTTTCAGATTCTGGTAGAGTTTATCGTCTTCTTCCGAAATCCGCGAGAAAATTTAGAAAATGTTTAAAATTTTCTGAAAATATCAATAGTCGATTTTCTCAGAAATATATTTAAATACATGTATTGAATAGAAAAACTTTTTACTCAAACAATTTCTTGTCTTGACATTATTTTTGTAACTTAAATTGTTTTAGCAAAAAATTGAAAAATTCGATTTTATGAAAAATAATTTTATGGCGATAAAAATTGTTTAGCCCACGCAGAAGTCACAAGAGTTTCCCTGGTATAAACGCATATTTTTTAATATTGAACTAAAAGGTGGGTATTTCCATAAGCCAGGAGTAAAGAGAATTTTTTTTTGTAATGAAAATTGCATTTTTTCATTTTTCTTGGAAATGGTGCAAGATATCATAAATGAGTTAGAAAATTTTTGGTGAAACTTTTTTTACTGTGCAAACTCTTTCCCTAACATTTATTCGTATATGTTGTTGTTTGCGAGAAAAATTCGAAAATTCGATTACGTGAAAAAAATTCTCCTGACCACGAAAGTTATTTAGCCCGCATAAAACTCACAAAGTTTTTTCCTTATGATAGTACAAATTACAAAAAAAAATTGGCAAAAAATATAAGTGTGGTTTTTTTGAGAAAATCGACTATTGATATTTTCAGAGAAAACGCTGCTATTTTGTTGATTTTGAACATTGTCTAAATTTTCTCGCGGATTTCGGAGTAAAACGATAAATTCTAGCAGAATCTGAAAAGAAATCTTAAATATCTCAATTAGCTTAAAAGCTATAGAAGTTTAGAAACAAATTTGGGTTTTTTTTTTTTAAACAAAGCAAAACATTCAAATACGCATAACTGTGTAAGAAATTTTTTTTCACAAATCGCAAAAATACGTATCGCCTAATTTCCTCTAAAAAACAACATATTTTGTCCCCGAGGGGTTCTGCGACTTCAAGTGTAGAACCGGCCTGATTTGAAATGGTTTCGGTCTGTGCTTTTGTAGAGAAAATTTTTTGTTTTTGGTAATTTATCACAGATGAGTGTATTTTTCTTAATTATATACATTTTTTATTCTTGTAAAAACTTGTATGTAATTATTTGCTGTAACAAAAATATGCAAAAGTAAATAGAGTTTTGATTTTCCTTATTTTGTCCAGACAATAATTCTCTTAATATTTACAGATAATGAATCAATATAGAACATAGGTACTTTATTATCATTCTTTCACTTGGAAAAACTGTATTTAAGAAATTGATATCTGAGTACATATTTTATATATTCTACTCTTAATGGCCTATATGATCATTTCAATAATAACTCAAGTATAATTTCACCAGATTCTATTGTTTATTATCATTTGATTTACATGTTGCAAAATATTATACAAAATATTTTACAACGGTGAATGATTAGATTTTCTGTAACCCACCTGAAAATGGCACAGCTTTATTAAAAAATAATAAATTAGTTTAAAAATTATAAATTTCAATATTTGCAATTCGAATTTATTAAATACAATATAAATATAAGCCACATGGACAAGAATATAAATCCAAGTGTTCAGCTTACCGTTCTTTTATCGATTTTTAAACCATTCCACCAGCAGCATACTTTTCATCTACGCACTTTCTGTCTTCGACACTAAAAAATGTATTTGAGAATTACCATTTAAAATCGAATTTCCACAAAAATTAGGAATATTAAAACTTATACATATTCAATATCAAAAATCGCAACTTGATGTTTTTTTTAGTTCTTACACTTTAAATTCCCTTGAATTTTATAATCCAAAGACATCATTGATTTTAATTCACTTAAAATTCTAGCTAGACTTTTAACATTTTTTAATTGTTCAAAAAAGAGTGAAGAAGTATTTGATTAAAGTTTCTTATAATATAAAAGGACTTTGTTTTAAAAAATGACAAATTAACATTGAAAAAATTATAATGAGAACTTTGTTAATTTGCAAAGCTTCAGATGGGACCTTTCCTAATTTTTAGAGCGTCAAAATTTAAAAAAATTCATTTCAAGTGGGTGATAATGATCGAAAATATAAGAACTGCATGGAATAATATTTTTTCACAGAAATCGATTTCTTAAATTTCCTAATATCAGTTAAAAATATTTAATGTTTTGCAATGTATAATAGAATGTATGCAATATTCGGAAACTCCATGCATCGTCTTTATGCCGACCTTTACATATAGTATTTATTGGCCTATATGTATATGAAAACAATGTACACTTTTCATTACTTGTCGACCGTGGCCTACGAACGTCGCGTCGTCGTGACGACGTCTACACTCGCTGTGTCGATTCCGTCGACAGAAGGTCTGACAAGGTGACGGTTCACACATTCCTCGATTTAGAGAAGAAAAAAAATTGCTAAAAATTTGTTTTCAGTTTTTAACCAGAAAAGTTCTAAGTATTTTATTTTAAATCAAAAAGGGACTCTTTAAAATGAATGTCGTTTCATATTCGTTATCTTTTATACACTAAAAATTTTACCCGGTTATAAAAGTGAAAAGTGAAATATAGTGCTTCAAAATTAAATACAAAGGTGACGATTTTCACGTCAGTGTTTAACATTTATCTGAAAATTATTTATTTTCATATTAAATTTTTTTCAAAATTGAAAGATGACGCCGGTTTTATGGATCATATTTCTAAAATTCTTGACTAATAGGAAGCGAATTTTTCAATTACAAGCTCTTCATGGTGTTATTAAAAAATATATAATTTATTTTCTCAATATAAATGCTTCAGTTTTATGAGGCGATTCATTTTCGTCAGTATTTTCTTTTGTTCGCAATATTTGAACATTTTTACTTTCAGCTGGCAGGATTCACGTCCCGCATTAATCCTGCGGAAATGTCCCTTCCAATGACAAATATTCACAATGGAAATGGGTCCACTTTCCAAATGAATCGAGCCGATCGACCCGACGATATTCGAAATCGTATAATTGGAGGTGAGTGTTTCCCATTTTGAAATAAAAGTCCCCTCTAATTTCGCAAAAATAAATCGTATTTTTTATTACTTGAAAATTTTTAAATAAATTTACTTTAAATCCGATTTAAAATAAAGAAGATTATCATAATCTGTCAGTTCCTGTAAATTTTACATTGCGACTTTGAGGGCAAGTCATTTCAAACTTATTTGGATTTCTCTGACTTATATAGTATTCTTATAATAAGTAGCTACGAACATGACATTGCATGAAACCCATTCTTAGAACAGTGTGTAAGGCTGAACGACACTTTTTCGATTCTGATAAAAATTTAAATAATTTAAAGGTACAATTTTATTCAGATTAAAAAATATTAGGCATTTTCTATGAATTTCAACTATAAATAAACTAACTTTATAATGAATGGATTTTAAAATACTTGTCCTTCAGGAAATGTAATTCATTATTATATGTATATAATATTGTAAATTAAGCTAATTGAATTTAATTAATCAATTGCATTCAAATCTAAAGTTCATAACAATTAAAGAAAGAAAAAAAGAATCTTGATTTCTCCGTACCTTACAGAGCACCCGACCGACAGTCGGAAGACCTGGGTTCGATTTCCACCAGAGCTAGAGAATATTTTTCACATATAAAAATATTAATATGTTAATACATGACCCGCAGAACAACAATCAATCAACATCTAGAACAACAATGCATAATAATTAAATTTAAATCTCAAATTATATTATTTTACTTTCTTCCCTACACTGAAAAAAAAAGTTGTTGAAACGTTTCTTCACTGTTTAAGACTTTAGGCTTGTCCACAAATTTATAAAAATTTCATGTAACGTTTATTATAGAGTTCAAAACAATCGTCGAAGGATTAAAAGATTCAGCGAATTATTCCAAGACTCTCGGAATACATTTTCACTATTTCGAGAGAAATAGAATAATTTTCAGACTCTTTTAATTATTTCGAGGATTGTCTTAAACGTTGTGATAAACGTTCTACGAAATTTTTAGACATGTGTGGCTTATCCTAAGCTCTTAAACAGGCGAGTCAAGTTTCCATAACTTATATTTTTCCGCGTAGTTTTTAAGGCTCTTTGTTAAAAAATTGTTTAAATTAATTGGATTTCAAAAGTACCTTTTGTTTGGGCTGTAAATATTCTTACTTGGAGGAAGTAATCTTAGAGAATTACTGGTTTATCGATCGATATCACTTCTATAATAACTATCAAAATTAGCTTTACACATTATAAAAGCTAAGAGAGTAGTATAGATATAAATATGTCATCAGTGAATTATTAAAGATAATGTAAGGAAGGACAACATCAAATATTTGATACATGTACGACAATTTTCAAAAAGTGTTTCTCTTATTTTAACATTCATAGTTCATAACATCATCTATAAAAACGACGTTAGACTGCCTCAAAAAAATAATTGAACTTAAATCTTTTATTCAAAATTTAATAGGCAAATCCTTCGAAAAATCGATACATTAATCTGCGTAAGGCACTACATAAATAAAATTTCACTTAAAAAAATACACACTCACAATTTAATTTCGAAACATATTTATTATATATTATAATATTGGATAAATTTCTCAAGTCAATGATTTATTTCGCAAACAGAAAACAATTTTGTTTTATATAGAAATTTCTACTTGAATAAAACATTTAAAACATTTATCCTATTCCTACCTTATCGATTTTCTTTTTTTTTTTTTTTTTTTTTGAACAACTTGTTTCCACATGAAACGAGATATCAGTTTGCAAATTTGTAAAATTTAATAAAGACACAAAGGAAAAAAACTTACGTAATTCTAAAAATTTAGAAACTATCATTAGTTGGTATCATTTATTTAATTTCACAAATTTTCAACTCGGTATCTCGATATTCAAAGCTTTCTTATAAATATAAGCAATATTATAAAAGAAATTCCGAATTTCACTTCGAACCTAATATTTTTCACAAAAAATATATCTGATTTTAAAGAATGCATAAAAGCTCTTTTACTTTTCAGAAAGATTTCTTAAATTATGTTTTTAGTTTCCTGATTTATATATTTTTAAAAACTTTTTTCTTATATTTTGGATTCAATCTAAAAAAATGTCAAGTAGTTTACTTTAGATGCAGTTATGGTTCATAGAACTTGATTGAGAACACGATATGTTTTTATGACGTGGTTTATAGTCAGCCCTAAGTAGAACAAAAGAACAAACTGCACAATGTCTGACCATGGATGAATTTACTACTAGAGCTAAAAATACTGCATTTCAATCCTATTTTCAGCTTCAAACAAGAGCGAGGTGATTTGTATAAATATTAATTATCATTCCTGAAAATAAAAGAGTTCTCATCAATTCAAGTCGGCGACAAAGTTTATTTATAATTTACTTGATTGTACTTGATAGAACTTGACATAATAATTAAATGAAGCAATATTATGTACACTGTGCAGTTATTGTACAATTTTGAATAAATAATCTGGAAGAAATCAGAAAAATAAGGTATTCCTTATAGATACCTAAATCAAGAAAATTATTCTAATCTTAGGAGATCTATACAGCTCATTATGTAATTTCTCTGTTTGGAATTACAAATGCAAATATTATATTAATTATGTTTACAGGAGAGTATTAGGAAAGCAATTATTGCAAAGTATGATGATCCTCTTTAAGAAACCAATGAGTTATTTTTAATTGAAAGCCGATAATGGGCTTGGTTCATTTAAAGGAGTGTGTCAGTGCTGAAAGTTATTAGAAAATAACTTATAAAAATATTCGCACTAAATCAATTAAAATTGAATATTATCTCATTAATGAACATATATTTACATTGAAATGAATTTAATAATTCCTAGTTCTCATAATAATTATATGATTCAGAATCCTGAAAAATTGAAAATAATATAATTTGAGTGCACAGCGCAAAACAACAAGTTCTGCTTTCTTTTTTAAAAATAGAAATCAATATTTCACTTTGCAAGCTATATTTACTTTGAATACAATATTCCAGGAATATCTCAGTTAATTTAAAAAAGCAGAAATTCAAAAACATTTTTGAAAATTCTACGAAATAATATTCTTTTATAAAACTATTTTTATAATGCAAAAAAATGTGCTCGTACTGACTTATGGAATTTTGTTTTAAATTTATATCCTATTTTAAAATTTTAAACATGATTTACCTTATAACCTAATGAATTAATTTTATAGACATTTTTAAATTTTATTATTTTCAATTAATTAATCATTTCATTTTTCGAAGACTATTGAGCGATGAACCTGAAGACTTAATTTTCCGATGTGATTTTTATTAAGGAACGGCCCCTATAGCTTATTTTCGAAATTTTTGACCCCCTCTCCCCAAGTAAGATTTTTTTTTTAAGTAAGTGTATGCAGCTTTAACATAAGCATAAATTCTTGGCGACCCCCACCCCCATTCCCCCAAAAGCCTCACGAATTTATTTACGGACACAAAGCCTGGAGTCTGCACTTGCAAAATACAAATTTGAGCAATTCTAACTGTTAAATACTGAATGCGAAGATTTTCAAGTTCTTAAAAGGTTAATCAGAAGGGGTTTCACTTTTGAAAGTCTTAAATTTTAAACTTGATTTCCCCATTTCACAAATTCATATTTTAATTTTTTAAATTTAACAAATTTGATTCATCTTATTAAAAGTTTTAAGAGTCTGAATCTTAAGCCCTTTTTTCTAAATAAGAAGAAAAATTGGAATACAGTTCTATACTATCCCTTCTCTAAATAATGAAATTGTACACTACTTCCCCTAAGAAAATACTAAACTTTTTCACTATTTCTTACTCTTCAATCCTTGAAGAGCCATCACTTTATCATAAGTGTCTCTTTATTTATAAATCTATGTATTATACATAAACCATCAAAGCCCTCCCTTTATTACACAATGTATATACGCTCCCATTACAAAAATATTTAAGAGGAAAATCATTATAAGTTAATAATTATTTTTCTAAAATTTTTTCGCGATTATATGAAAGATCATTGTAGAAATTGTGTAGAACAGTCATTTTAGAAAAATTACAGTTAATAACAATTATAGTGAAATTTACATATAAAGAATAAATACAAGAATTAAGAAACAATTAATTTAAAATTCATTTTGATCAATCTCTGAAACCCTCAAGCCCTTTTGGAGTTTCAAATTTTGGCACTTGTGCCCTTTCGGACTTAAAACTTTAGCACTTATGCCCTTTTAGAATTCCAAGCTTTGACGCTTACGCTCTTTTGGTGTTCAAAACTTTGGCTCTTATGCCGTTTTGTAATTCCGAAATTTGGCACTTAGTTCCGTTTGTGATACAAAATTTTGGCGCTTTAGCCTTTTTAGAATGTCAAACTTTAGCGATTAAGACCTTATCGAATTTAAAAATTTGGCGTTTATGCCCTTTTGAAGTTCAAAACTTTATCACTTGTGCCCTTTTATTGTGCCAAACTTTGGCACGTAAGCCGGCCTTTTATAATTACAAACTTTGGCGCTTATACCCTTTTAAAGTGTCAAATTTTTTGTTTTGACAGGGAAAAAAGTGCGATTGACGGACGGACGGACACCCGAACGAAACTATAAAGGTTTTATCTCGAGGCTACGAAACCCTAAAAACAAAAAACAAAGATTAATTTGTTTATAGATTTAATGCTTTCACGATGATTCATTATAATGAAATAAAAGACTTTTTCGGGTTCCAATCGTGTGCAAAACTACGAATCTTGCCGACGTTTCGTGAACATTGGAGTTCACATCTTCAGGGCTAACCTGAAACTGAAATTTAGGTTATGTTGTTCTTATATAATCTCTCTACAATGCCTGTGTTTGGCCAGAGCGCCCCGTTTTGGAGTCTGGTTGAACCTGACTGGCCAATCAAGTCTTTCAAAAAACCCAAAAGAACGGGAAGCCAAATCGGATTGGTATTATATCCATTGTCCCTATTGATGTTATCAGGGT
>JAUELO010000078.1:2111834-2127257 GCA_032357855.1 Amphibolips quercusostensackenii | reverse complement strand
TTAATAAAAGAAATGTAATTAAAAGTAGCTAATTAATTATTGCTGTAATTATTTTTTCAACATAAAAAGATGCTTTCGAGTATTAAAAGAAGAAAAAGAAACATGTATTGTACCTGTCATATTGTTTTTTTATGATAAAAATAAGTGTACCAACGTGACAATAATAATAATAAATTATTACATTGCAGACCTGTCAAATGAGTTTTTCTCTTCTTGTATTTCTCTAAAGTATCAATTTAAGTTTGTTTTATAAACTCAAAACCCTGTAACATGTATAAATGAAATGTTAAAATTTATGTAGATTATACTTAGCAGGTTTTTCCTTTTTAATGATGGTATAGTACTTTTGAGTTATTCAAATTGTTCCACAGAAATTTCAAATTTATTGTACTTTCAGAACAAAGTAAAGGAAAGTCCAGACAAAAATTTACTGAAATATTTTGATAAAAAATATTAATTTTGTATCCATAATTTAAGTTTACTTTTGAATTTAATAAGAGGGACGAGCAGTTCAAATTTACTGTAAGTATTTTTCATAAAATTTATAATTTAGAAGGTATAAATGCAATAATTGCAAAGTTCCCAGTTTTAAAATTCAAAAAACGTAATTTAAAGTAGTTTACTTAGAAAAATTATACATTTTATGACTTTTATTTAGGTGGATATACTCCACGCGTGTCCTTTTAATGTATTTCTATAAGATTTTGTAACATTTAATGGACTTTAAACAGTTTAGTCATTTTTTATTAACGCAAAGTATGTATTCTCGCGACCGCTATCTTTGACGTCATTTCTCTAAGGGTTCCGCAAACTTAATATTTAAAAAAGAATTATATTCCTTCTCAGAGCATCGAAAAATATAGATTTGGGCCAAAAATAGCAACTAGAAAGCGATTGATCGCTTTGTGAACGAGATGAGGGTTGATCTGCTTGCTTACAATGTTTCCACATCTTTAACGTGTAGAGTTATTAAGGGCCGTCCATAAACGACCTTATCAATTTTGGGCTATTTTTGACTTCCCCCGTCCATAGGCGGGGGAGTGGGGTGATCTTTCACGAAAATAGAAAAATAATAGGGGAATGTATCATATTGAATTCAATATGAAACACTTTTAAATTTCTAAGGTTTCAAGTCAAAATATATTGCATTTACAACAAAATAGTTGAATTTTCAACCTGCAAATATAATTTTTCAACAAATGAGTTGATTTTCTGCCAAATGGTTAAATTTTCTGCCAAACTGTTTAATTTTCAAGACAAAAAATGCCTTTTCTACAAAAAAAATTAATTTTCAACCCGAAAATATGAATGCTCAATTAAAATGGTGAATCTTCAACCAAAAAAAAAATTGAATTTTTAAAAAGTATTTTCACTTTAAACAAAGTATTGTTGATTTTGCATCCAAAAAAGATGAATTATTAACAAAGCATGTGATAGTTTATGTTTTAAAATTTGGAGTGATTGATAGATTAATTTCAAATGATGATTTTTTCAAAAGACATTTTAATTTAAAATAAAAAAAAGTTAAATTCAACCACAAAAGACGAATTTTCAACAAAATAGTTGAATCCTCAATAATTGGATTCATTTTCAACCAAAGCGTTTAAATTTTTGACCAAAAAGGATGAATTTTCAACCGAGAAGATTAATTTTATGTACCAAAAAAGGTGAGTTTCACACAAAATGCATGAATTTTCAACAAAATAATTAAATTTTCAACCAAATAGTAGAATTTTTAAACTAATGATATGAATTCCGAACCAAAAATTTAATAGTAGACTTTTTAACCAAAATTACATAGTTGGGTTTTCTTATTGGGTTTTATTAATTCAGTGGGAATTTAAGCGAAAAAACAAAGAAAAAGGGCAAGTTTCTTGATAACAGGTTGAAAAAGAATTACATAAAAAAGGGAAAGAGGGGAATAGGGGAAAGAGTGTGAAGTCTGAAATATGAAAGTGCTTTCCAAACTTATTATTAAGTTATTATTAAACTGTATCGTTGCAGGGTCATCTTTTGCAAAATTTGCTAACATTTATTATCAGGAAACGTATGAAACGTTATCTACCTAAGTACGTAAAGTTACTTCTACTAGACCCCCCCCCCTTCACCCCTGCTTCCAAATGCAGTTTTTAGCGCGACGCCTTCGCTCCCTCATATTGGTAACGTAGTTTGTCAACGGTCCCTTCCGAAACACATGCTTCTACAATTTTATAAAAATATAAAAATGATATATTTGAAAACCTATCGTCAAAAACTTTTTTTGTTCATCCTATAAAATTTAATTTGTTGTCCTTATCTACCAGTTGCCATTTTCATGTCTTCAACTATACAACATATATGTAGATTCTGATCTCGTACTCGGTTTTTCACCACGCATGCACAAACAAATCCACTTGTGAGCTTCTGAGTGACATTGGTGGGGGTGCCTTCTGCGCATGGCGATATTCGTAGTTTTCCATGGGGGTTGAATCACCGATAAGACACCCAAGTAGTGTGCAAAGCGTTGTGTTGCTGACCGCTATCTTGTGAAAAACACTTCAACTTTCACATTTCCTTGATTCAAAGGTCAAGGTCGACTGATTGTCTTTACATCAAGAAGATGACCGGTGGTAAGAAGCTGCCATATTTCACGTAGAAATCCAACCCCAAGTCTCATTTCCTCTATTTATCTCTCTCTCTCTCTTTTGGCTATGCACTTTTGTCAATTTTATCATCAATCCAAATCTTCAAACTGCTTCAAGTCTTGAAAAAATGTGGAACTAGTTACTCAAAAATATAATTTAAGACTTGACATTTTTTTCTGTGAACGTAACCCAGTCGAGGCAAATTATATTTAAATTAGAGCAATTCCAAAAAATTGTTCCGAGTTTCATTCCTGATTTAATTTACTTTCTTAGAAAAATATTTATAAAACTGAAGGGTAATGAATTCTGGATATGGTTTTTGATGACAATGAATTATATTAGAAATAGAGACTTGGCATTAAAATATTGGCATGTTTGTGAAAAGTGGTTAGCTAACAACTGTTACACAGGGCGTGTGCAAGAAGGACGAAATGTGCGCAGCAAGCATCGATTTACAAATGTTCACTGCGATTAGTTCCTTCCGCCTTTGTTATTCACTCTTTGTAATTTTTCTTGATAATGAGATCGTTTGTTAATAATTTATTCAGTTTATTATCGCTTTTATTGAGTTAATCACGTAGTTTATGGCCTATATTTTATGAAAATATATACCTTAATGGACTGACGTTCGTGATCTAAAATAATTACAGGCTTAAGGAGGTTAATTATTTGACTAATAAAGCCCCAAAATGACAGAATTTGTGAATTAGAATAACCCTAAATTTAATAGAATGTGAATGAGAAGTATAAGTAAAACAACTTCTGTTCTATCATATAATGTTCAAAATTATGATACTTAAATTGTTATATGTAAAAACTAAACGTTCAAAATGTTGTTATTTGAACAAAAAGAGGGATTCAAGCTTCAGAACTTCAAAGAATTCAAATCTAAAGATTGATTTTTACCTTTAAGGTTTTTAAAGTTTATTATATTTAAAAAAAATTGTACATAATATGTTTGTGATATAGAGGGGTATTTCATATATGTAAAAATCCAAAAGGATGTAAATGTGAAACAATATACAATACAAACTTCGGAACTTCAAAATTGAGAATTTTTTGAACTAATAATTTGAAAAAGGTTTTTTTTCAGCTCGTGAAAACCTGAAATCAATTAAAGGACTTATTGTTAGTTTGAAAAATATTACGGTAGTTGCTATACGTCCGGACACGAGCCACGCCCCTTTCCCTTTTCCAGGTCCCCCTTCCCCTTGTAAAAGTCCGTCATTTTAGACTCGCCAACGTTATAAACATACACAAACGTACGAACTGTCCGTACTTTTAGACTCGGACAAATATTAAATGTACAAATCACTCAATCGGTCAAATCTACAATATTAGGAATAACACAGTAAAAAACAATATTTAAAATTTTAACACCTAAAAATAGTTGGCATTGAATCAATACAATTTGTCTGGATTTAATAAAAAATGATCCGTTTCAGGTAAAATTTTGCTTATGCCTAGAGAAATTTCGCTTAAGTTGAAGCAAATACATTTTTAGGTTGTCACTTTGATACATTTAAAATAAGGTATTCGAGGTGCCAACTTAAAACGGTCCTTACCCAGTTGTCATTCCCATTTCTTCATTTGTTATTACTGTGCGAAATCGTAAATTTATTATATTTACAAAATTAAAAGTCTTAAAATTCACTGATTTTGAAAAAGCCACTTTTCAGATTTGGAAATTTCATAAATAAAACCTTTCACTTTTAGGAGCCTGAAAAATTTAAAGTCGAATTTGTATGCTCTTATTTTAAATTTGAAAAGTATTTAAAAATTAAGAATAGTTCAATTTAGTTTTATAACTTAATTAAGAAGTGAAACTTTTTTATTGTAAAATTAAAAAAGATTAAAATTGCAGGGTCTCTAATTTAAACATGATATATAATAAAATTAATAATATAAAGTAGCAAAATCGAGATTTAAAAAAAATCGTTTGATATATTTTTCACAATCATTTGAAAAATTGCATGCATTTCGCTGGAAAGAATAATAAATGGCTTGGAAATGGCTTGTGTGCAACAGGATAGAAAACATTATCCAGAATGAAGTGTGCACGCAAAATAACTTCTTCGTACATATTTATAATTTATAGCTGCCATAAAATTACTAGACCTAACGCATTTGCCTCCAGAAAATATATGAAAGTAACTAGAAATTTAAAAAAAAAATTCACTTTCTTATGACTCATGAAAAATAAAACTTTCTGCATCCCTTCAAATATTACATTTTCAATCATTCCAGCCAGGAAATCTAGTATAAAAATTATATCGTTCTTAAATTGCTATGAAGACAGCGTATGATGCAATAACTTTGATTTAAAATCCCTCCTTGAAGACAACAGTTGCCTTCATATTGGAATCTCGACAATGATTTACAGATTCATTCAATTTGCAATTCAACGAAAACCTCCTTCTTCTTAAAACTTCAAAACATAGACTTCTAATTAAAAAATATATGTTGAACAATTCCATAAGTACTAAACTCAAATAATTATTAACGGGACGTGAGTGAATTGAAAAAATTGTACGACGTACGACCGTGCGACCAAAATTCAATCACTTACTAAGAAATCAATCGTCGTAAGATGGCATGTGTAAAACTGTCAATTTCACACGAAGTATACCCTGGCGATGCCTAAAAACTAAAGAAAAAACTAAACATCGACTATTGTTTAATAATATTTAATTGCAAATTGAGACAGATCGGTAACCCCATTTTTGCAGTCTCGATGACAAAAAGTATCGAGGAAACTTTAGAGTTAAAACAAATTTTAGTGAAACATTTGTTCCTCATTATTAAAGGGAGATTTTTTGAAATTTGCAGATCGATTCATTGAAAATTGGCGGAAATATCTATTTTACAAGAAAGCATGTGACGCCGCAGCACCATCGGGCAGCATGCTCGCCGTTGGCAGCGCATGCTTTCTTGTAAAATGCATATTTCCGCCAATTTTCAGTGAATTCATCTGGAAATGAAAAAAAAATCTCGCTTTAATAGTACGGAACAAATATCGCACTGAAACTTGTTTCAATTCAAAACTCATGATGATTCCTCGCGAAAAATTTCAAAGTTAATCCATCAAAGTTTCATTTCTGCCGTGTAGCCTTACTGCCACACACTGTTTTATTTTTTATTTTTTAAAGTTTAAAACGACTGATAATAAATCTTTAATAGATTTTCTTATAATCTTAAATATTAATAGCGCCAAAGTAGGAAATAGAAACAGTGTTTTCATTATCGATTGCACGAGACAGATGTTTGAATACTACTAAACGAACTTCCGTGCTTTATGAATATTGTAGTAATCTGGTGGAAAGACTACTCGTATAGGCATTGAGTATATCTTGTCTCGTGTACGTTCAATTTCAGCCAATCACCCATTTATTCACTGAACATGAAACTGCCCCGTATCTTCATCCACCATTTTGCTCAAAAATTGATAATATTATAAATTGATCTTAGAATTTAAATTTTGATTCACTAAGACTTCAGAGAATTAAAACATTCAAAATGGCTTTAAAAAAATCAGCAATAAAATATTGACTGAAAATTAATAATGCTAAGTAGAAGGTCAGCAAAAATGTATTATTAGCACACACTCAGATCTCGATCTTATTGATCGGAAATAAAGCATGAAAGCATTTTTATTATTCATAGGGCGTATTGTGTTCAAGATCTGAAATTAATCTGGATTAATCTACTCACGCAGAGTGCACTTTGTAAGGAAGAACAATTGTGGGATCAATCGTAGATCGACTTTAATGTCTAAGAAAACAGGAATTTTCGAACTGGTTCCCATTAGTTGAATGTATGTAGAAGCTTCAAGCCTTTCATCTCCGAAGCCTTTTTGTCATGTCTCTAACATGATTTTTTGCTTTCACAACATATTTTGGTTAGAATGCCTAATAAGTAATAACAAATAATGATAATAATAATAAATTGTAGCATTTGTGTTAAGTAATTGAATGAAATATAAACACATCAATAAAATAATGTCCTTATAAACATTTATGGTGGCATTACTTTATACTGGTTTCAACAGATCATGCATTACAAATATTCAAGATTTTTTAAATTAAAAATGGCACTAAACATCTAAAACTACCCGCATATTAATTTTTATCAAAATCTGTTAAATGAAAAAAAAGACACAACTGATGGAAGACAAAATCACCACTAAAATGAACTCTATATCAATATTTTTGCAAATTAATTATTTCGCGCAAATCAACGTATTACTTTTGAAGATGATACGAATCAACCAAATATAAGTCAGAGAAATATAATTATCATCCATCTATTTTATATTTGGCATTTACTTCCGGTTACAAAGCTCCTATCTCTAAGTCTAATTTCTCATCCCATAAGGAAGTGGAAAAACTGATTAGTACGAAAAATATTTAATCACTTTGTTTTTCTTCCTTTTTTATTTGATTTTTTCAGGTAGAAAAATATGACTATTGGTTCGATTCATAAAAATAGACTGAAGGTCATAGAAGTATCAGAACGGGAAGGATTTAAATTCTGATTTATTTTGCTTTCTACTGTTTAATAGGAAGCGAAAAACTCAGACTTTATACAAAATCGATGGGAAGAGTTTTTCAATCTTGAAGAACTTTTCTCGTTGAGTTTATTTCAATAATTTATTTCCTAGAGAGTTAAATTGAAAAAGAAAATTTCGAAAATAGTAACTTCTGATTAAAGAAGATTTTCTAGTAGAAAATTCATTACGAATTTAACTTGTCTTGTAACTTCTAACTACTTCTACTTAGAACTCTATTAAGAAATAAATTATTAAAATTAAAACTTTAATAGTATGTTGAAGGCAGAAATTACTTTGGAAAATTTTACCACTTTTTCAGCAGAAAGCGCCAATACAGATGATGCTACAACATGTGGGAAGATTCTGGTAGGACTTTCATGGGTTGTAGTCGTCTTGACGATGCCATTTTCTCTCTTTGTATGCTTTAAGGTAATATTTAGTTCTGAATTTTTATAGAAATGAATAAGTAGATATAGAATATTGTTTAATGGAATTTCTCATTTGAATGATTTATTTACAGGTGGTGCAAGAATACGAAAGAGCTGTAATATTCCGATTAGGTCGACTTTTGTCCGGAGGGGCAAAAGGTCCAGGTAATTATAAAAACAAGTCATCTTAAATTACAAGCAAGGGGGAAAAATGTGAATTTTTTGAATAGTTAACAAAATATTAATATTCATTTTCAGGTATTTTCTTCATTTTACCCTGCATCGATGCTTATGCAAGAGTTGATCTTCGAACTCGGACCTACGACGTACCACCACAAGAGGTATAATTTTATTTGAATCCAATTTCCAAAAATTTTCTAAGATTAGTGAAAAATAAATCAGAATGTATTATTTTTTCATAGGTTCTCACAAAAGACAGCGTGACAGTTTCGGTTGATGCTGTCGTATATTACAGAGTGCACAACGCGACAATTTCGATTGCAAACGTTGAAAATGCTCATCACAGCACGAGACTTCTTGCTCAAACTACTTTGCGAAACACGATGGGTACACGACCTCTTCATGAAATTTTAAGTGAACGAGAAACTATTTCCGGCACCATGCAGGCAAGTTTTTAATTATAATTTTAAGTCACGCAATAAAAAAATATTATCAACCTATATCATCATCATGAGAATATATTAAATTTAGATAAATAGCACTTCTTTAGAAATATGTAAAAGTGGACCTTTATCTTATCATCTTTCAACTTTAAATTTTCACTTCTGCGAGAAACTTAATTAATCACTCTTTAATTATTACCAAATTCTAAGGCGAATGGATAAACTTGCTTGAATCTGAAAATTCGAGAAAGAGAAATTTTATAATCTTTATAAACTAGTTTTTATAGTTTTTAAAGTAAATATTTAACCTGTATTAACTTCAGTAGCTTACAAAATAAGTCATTATAACTTTTTAATCAAAAGTTGGTAATTGATTGTTTAATATTTTACTAGAAGCCCTAGGGTGGTCTAAAGACCATGACACAACGCGAAGCAAGTAACGCGCTGTGAGTGTGGCCCTTGAGCTGTTTATCACGCTTGGCTGAGCACATCCTCTGTTTCGTCCCCGCGTTTCCTCCTATCACGAAACTTCAGAGGCCATCAGTTCTAGGAATATCGTAAACCGGGGGTCTTTTATCGGGATTTGAGTGTATTTTTTTCTTCAAACTCCTTAAGATTAAGACGTGCCCCTGGGACTTTTAAATTAACATGGGATTCTAAATGTGAAAAGCTCAGTTTTCGGAAAACCAGTAAAAAATATTACTTGTTATTAACTTTTCGTTAATTGAATTTTAGTCACTTCTTAAGAAGTATTCAAGGAATCGTTTCCAACTAAGAACGTTTAAATTTGACGCCCTAAACATTTTATATTGTACGCTTTTATTTCAAATTCACGCTGACGAAGGGTTCTTTTAAAAACATTTTTCAGCATGCATTCTTTGTATTCGATGAGTGACAAGTTTGCGAGTATTTTTTAACAAATTTTAAATTATTTAAACAATTATTATATGATTAGAAATTTTTATTTTCCCTGTAAATAGTGTAAATCATATAGTCAACATTTTTTGGAATTAATGACAAGGAAGTGAATGTTGAGAATAATAAATAAGTAAATATATTTGCTTAAATTTTTTTTTTGCTACCAAACCATAAAAAAGTTCGTGTTTTCTGGAATTATTGACAAATAAAAGGATGTTAGGATGAATATTTTTAGTTGAAGACATCTTGTAATTTTTTTAATAAATTTTGTTTGTTTAAACTACTTTCAAACGATTAAAAACTAGAATTTTCTCCACCTTTCCAATAAAAGCACAAATGTGAATGCTTAATATTAATTGTACAAACATTAAACAATGTCTTGAAGCAAAAATATTATTCCTATCATTTATTAAGTGCGTAATAAAATCAACAAAATACCAGGTTTTCATGATTTAATGGAAAAAATTGAAGCAAATTATTTCTAAAACTTGTCACTCATAGAATACAAAAAATTCATAAGATGATTACAAAAAATCCCGTCCATATGAATTTTACATGAAAATGCTATTTCGAATTTTTCGGGGAATTTCACAGGCACAGTACAAAGGGGTTGGGGCCTCAATTTAAAAGTAAGGGGTTGAAAATTATTACTTAACATTTTTTAGGTAGTAACTGAAATTCAGTTTCCAATAAGTTAACAGCAAGTAGTCCATTTTACCATTTTTCCGAAAACTTAGCTTTTTCCATTTAAAATCCCATGTTAATTTCAAAAGTCCAATGACGGATTTAAAAAAATTATGGAATTTCTCTCTTCGAGAACCTCGCAAAATGGGGGGAGGAACCTTGCCCTCTAAAGTGAGAAAAAAATTGCAATGCAGTTTTGGACCACTCAAAGAAGCACACTTCTTTTCAATACCTCGAAAAAAATTGCATTAAATAGTTTGGAAATAAGTAGTTTCTAAGATAATAATTTAAACTTTTTTTTTTAAAATAATATTGACCTGCAAGCCCACTTTAAAATTCTAATTTTTACTGAATCATTTATCGCAGTATTTATTGCAGAAGTTTTATGTAAATAAGAAAATTACTTGGGTTGTAGATTTCATTAGACGAGGCTACTGACACTTGGGGTATTAAAGTCGAGCGAGTCGAGATGTGAGTATAGTAGCTAATTTTTTCATTACAGTGGGTAGAAAAAAACTTTTACGAATAAAAATTACTGATTTTCTCTTTTTTTGTACAAGTAGATTTCTTTTATATTCATTATTATTTGATGTATGAATATAAAAGAAAATTTATAAAAAAAGGGATCAAAAAAATTTAAATAACGTCTATAAAGTGTAGACAAATAAGTTCTAACGTGAGAAATTAAAATTCTGTAGTAATAATCAATACATTTTTTTACAACAGTAAGGATGTTCGTTTACCAGTCCAACTGCAAAGAGCCATGGCTGCCGAAGCAGAAGCTGCACGAGAAGCTCGAGCTAAGGTGCGTTTGAAAGATTCTAAAGAAAACGATCATTTTTTTAAGATAGTTACGTAAAATAATACTTTCTGAACGGTACTAAAGTACTCGTATTTAAAAAACTATACAATCATATAATAGAAATCAAACTTTAGTTCGAAATTTTCTTTTCTAATTTTAAAAATTTTTTATCACAGGTGATTGCTGCTGAAGGAGAACAAAAAGCGAGCAGAGCTTTACGAGAGGCATCCGAAGTGATTGGCGATTCCCCGGCGGCACTGCAACTTCGCTATCTCCAGGTAAAAAATCAAAAACTTTTTTTTTGTACACATTGAATACTCAACCTAATATCAACAACTTTATTAATTGTATTTTAATTTAAAAAAATTTTAGACCCTCAATACAATCTCAGCAGAGAAAAATTCAACTATCGTATTCCCACTGCCGATCGATATGATAACATACTTTATGAAAGCCAAGGAAGCGGTGCATTCGACATAAAACGAAAGCCCTCCGAATCGCGAGAAAAAATGTTCACCAAATTTGGAGAAACCATTTAATTTTGTACGAAAGCCGGAAAATAGTCTTGTACCTGTCTCAGATAAAAATCCAGTGCGAGTCTTAGTGAAAAGTCATGTACTTGCACACGCCGCGGAAAGTCCCTTACAAAAGCAAGACTTCCCACACAAACAGAAGCGAAGTTGCGTACCAAATTTGAAGCAAATTTGCGTGGCTAATACTCGCAAAAACGTTTTTATAGATAATGAAAGACTTTCTACAACTAGAATCTACTATATTCGTCCAACAGCTCATAGCTTTCTCAAAGCTTGTGATGCCAAGGATATATTAAACGAATATCTTGAACAATTTGCCGATTAAACAACCAATATAGAACCGAGAGTAAACTTCAAGGTATGTTGCAAAATCTCTTGGGCTCTTATTGACTGTCATGAGCCAGAAAGTTTTCTTGACTCATATCAATTCATCATACTTAGAGTTTTTCAATTTTATATAAAAAAATAGCAAAATGGAGACATTATGCCTGAGAAGCTGGAGGTTCTGGTTTCCATTTAAAACTGCAAGGCCTTCTTCAGCCCAAGGCAAAACTATCATATTCGATTATTCATTTTTTGATGATTTCGCAGTCGGTTTTCCATAAATTCTACATTAAAAATATTCCAATTCAAGTTTACATTTAATTTAAATTACATACACCAAGTAGAAACGTTTTCGAAATGCAACGATTGAATATCAAACCGACAAACGAAATCATCATTAATGAAAGCCAGGAATCTTGTTGAAACTTTGTCAAAGATTATTTATACTTAATAAAATAATATAAATTCAACGTGTTGACATCAGGCGTGTACCTCAAAGTCTGTATATCGAATACTAAGTGTTGGCTTTTACATACTTTTAGCTATCTAATAAGCGAGGGAAAATACCAGAGGCATGGAAATCTATCTTTTATGTAATTCACGAAAATCGTTTGCTGATCACTTTTGAAGAGTTTGAACTCGCAAAAAAACTGATATCTTTTTTAACAAGCCACATAGCGGGAAAATCTTTTTTTACGACAATCACTTCAAATCTGTTTCAAAGTCTTTCTAATTCAAAACGCAAGAGTTAAAAAAAAATGAGAATGAATGAAAGTCTGTAAACTTGTAATATAATTTTTTATAGTTCAATGCACCTTATAAATGATGAAAATGTGATCTTCAACGTGAAATTTTAATTTCTCACTCGATAAGTTATCTCTGTTGATTATATATTTTTAGACTAAGTTATTTAAAAAAAAAATTTTAAGTTGTCATATGTCAAATAATATTTTAATCCCAGTTCTAATTACAACGGAGTCTATGAAAGCAATAAGTGCATGTATTGAATGTAAATACTTGAGTTCTGTATTGAACTTAAATTTCTCATTAGCTGGAGGAACAATTTTGAAATAAGGTATTAGGTTGCAAACACCGAGTCAGCCGCCTTTCTAAAAAGCATTTTGTAACTTCTAATTCAGCGCCCAAACACGAAAGTTGTCAACTGACAATTGATATGAGTCTAAACTACTCGATTACTTAGACCAATCATAGTTCTGTAAATATTTCGAAAATCTCCTATTTATTTAACAAATAGATGCGAAATTTTTAAAGGGGGTTTCAATTCTTAATTATGCAGTGAGAGTTGTAAACCTAAAAGGAAAAATCGCATTTAGTGGGTTTAGTTTAGTTAGCAATAAGAAAATATAGTTCATCAAATCATTTTTTTTTGTGAATTATATACAACCTGTCTTGAATAATGTATTTTCCTACTTCAGTTGTGTGTACATTACCAAATAAAAAGACTTTAGACGTACTTTATGAAGTTATTTAAGCATTAGTAATAGCGATGAAAATAGATAACACTTAATTTTTTTCTTGCTTTACTAGCTACTTTATTAATTTAAATAATATTTTACACTTACTCCAATGGCAACGGAATGTTCCTTATTCTTATCTTACAATCTTAAAACGTTGTACAAGTATTTGGTAGACAAGAAACTAGTTCCTTCGAGATTTGAGATCGTAGATAAATAAAAAATGTCACTTGCCATTCAGAAATGAATGGACTTTTTTCAATCGCTAGTTATCTCTCGTCTCTGGTTCATCATCATAAGCAGCCATAATCTTTTCCATGATTTCCCAAAGCTTGTCTCTCGTCAAGTCCTTACAAAAAACCTATTAACAGAAACAATGCAGGTAAAACCAATCTAAAATTAAATTATTCTGGAAAACTTATCAACTAAAGTCAGGGCTAGAAATCCAGAACCCTCACTTCTTTTGATTGCAGCTCGCTCAAAAAAATATCTGAATTTTTATTTTCAAAAAATCTGAAAGCTTGTCTTCCGAAATCAGCGATATGATAACGTTTATCCTAAAACATTGTTGTCAATAGTAAGACGGCAAAAAGTCCCAAAAAACAGGGTTTTTCGTCCTCCTTTTTCAAGCGTCGACTTTCAACTGTTTCCAAAAAGCGGTCCACGTTAGGAAAAATCTGAAAAAGCTCACAGATATTCTTTCAATATTTATCAAAATTCTGAAATCTTCAATAGTTTACTTTTTACGGGGATTTATTTACGAATACTTTATCTTGAGAACGAATGAAGATAGGAAGCCGTTTAAAGGCTCCAAATGTACAGTGCAAATATTAAATTTATAATAAAATTATTTTTGCGCAATAAATATCGTTTTTAATATTTCTAAGTTTAATCAATGTTGGCATGCAGGCGGTACAGCGGGACAAGTGGTAAAAAAAGTAACCTTTCGATGACAATGGTAACTCTGTTGTCACATCTATTCAGAGGAGTCAGCTTGCTTCTCTGCCGTGCGAATGAAAATAAGCGTACCTGTAGAGTAGCCAACTGTACGCTGGAAGCGAAAAACAACCATAACGTACCACACTTATATTTGAACCAGTTTTAAACTACAAAAAGCGTCTATCTACATAAAAAATACTAAATTTTTAGATTTTACGAAATGAAAGATGCATTCTTATCAATTTCAGTGAAAATTTGCAGTTACGTTTATTTACAATTTCAGCTAATTTGTCTGGAAATACTGTATCTGCTATAAAAATTGTTAAATAATAATAAGTCACTCAATATCATTAGAAAAGACAAATAAAATGTCAACATTTTTATACATAAAGATAAACGTATTAAACAATATATAAAAATATATTAAAATATCCAATTTTTCGTTTATTGATATGTAGAGGAAATCTCATTTTACATCACTCATTCTAGCTATTATTTTGTACTAATTTGTTTGAAAGAAAAATTTCTCAATTTCTTAATTAGTACATTTATCAATATTTGCATCTATTATTTTTTAATATGCACCTGAGTGGTATTTTACATTTTAATTAAGCAAATGAATTTTAGTTCATGGGACTAAAAAGAGAACACTATTTTCTGTCAAAGATTTTATTTTTTAATTAACATAAGGCAATTTGTTATGAAGTGTACGTAATATTATCTCACAGATGCATTTATACATGAAGAGATACTTAAACAATTATATCATTTTTTCTTTCAAACTCTACAGATATCTTACTAAAATAACACTTAAACTCTTAAAGTGATACTTATATAATCTGATTACATTTTGTGTCAAATTCTGTAGTTATTTTATTAAAATAACACGTAAAGCGATACTTAAACGATCTGATCACATTGTGTGTTAAATTCTGTAGTTATTTTTTTTTAATGACACTTGAAGTGATGCTTAAAAGAACTTATTAAATTTTCTTTTCAAGTCTTCACTTATCTTACAAAATACAACTTGAAGAGATAATTCAACAACCTGGTAACATTTTTTAGAAGTCTTCACTTATCTTACGAAATTAATAATTAAGGTATTTACACTTCCAATGAAGATTATAAATTTGTTATTACCGCAATAAGTCTAAGCGAAAGGAACTGAAATGAAATTTCAAAGAATCTAATTAAAGTGTATTCAAAGCGTCCACTGATCTCAAATGACTAAAAGTGAAACTTATATAGTATAAGACACAAACAAGTTACTGAAACGTATAGTGATTCTGCAATCTTTGATTTATCACTTTCTAATTCAATTGATTAAAATAAAATTTAAAAAAAGCTCTCAAGTTTCCGATGAACGTATTTACAACACACGATTTGACGTAAAAGCGTAACTGAACGGCGTATACGCGTAGCACCACACGGACTCCCACCTGCTAGTTGCGCTTTTTCCCATTTGCATAGTCTATGCTTCCCGCAGATACGGTAAATTATTTCTTAAAAATTAACTACTTTTCA
>JAUELO010000078.1:2042406-2058481 GCA_032357855.1 Amphibolips quercusostensackenii | reverse complement strand
TAAACAAACTCACCAAACAAAGAAACGGCTGGGCATCGTCGAAACGGTGTACTCGAAGAAAGAAATCCGATTCTTGTTCGCAATGGAATGCCAATTCGTAGAGATAGCAATCCATTGGAAAAAAGAACCGGTATCACTTTGACCTTTCATTTTAGAAGGTCTGTGCACAAATGTGGGGGAAGTATAAAGACCGAGCGCGTAGCGCGAGGCCAGTACATTTTTGAGCGCGAAGCGCGAGATCTAAAAGACACGTGCCTCAGGCGCGCTCAATCTTGCGAGCGTAGCATACGAAGAGAAGGTACCCGCGCAGCGGGCAGATTTTTTATTTTGATAATAATTTGTGATGTGCACAATTTTTAAAAGTCCGAGACCCACCTGTCAGGTCGGGCTAAACTCGAGTCGAGCTCAGACCGAAAAACAGTGAACCTGGCTTGTTTGAAATCTGAAAAATGATCGTTACCGATTCCTTTTAGTTCACGAATTCTCCAATATTGTGTGGAAATCAAAATATTGAACTTTAAACCTTTTTGAGCTAGGGGGATTCGGTTGCGATCACTTTTTGTGTTTCAGGACCAGACTGGCTCAAGGGCTCACGGATTTCGGGTGAAGCCCGTGAGCTCAATCCCACCCCAAGTCATTTTGCACACCTCTATTAATACTATACAATTATATTGAAATTGTAAGTTTCTTATAATTGCTACGAATGAAGATTAATTTAAAACAAATATTAAACTGGTGAAAAATGACATTTGTACTATTTATTTTGTTTTGTCCGAATCAGCAGTCTCTGACAAATTCAACGTGATCGCGATCATGGAAAATGTTTTTTAAATTTTCAAAGATTTAATTTTATGATTCAAAAACAGAATGAAGGGGCAATATGCACAAAAGTAGACATTAAAGAATTGAGTCAATGTTATTCTTCTCTGGTTACGGTCTTTAAGTCTTTAAGAGTAGTGGGACGGATCCAGAGAAAGGGCGATAAGTGCGCCACTGTCACCAAAAAAAAAGGGTCTAGATTCGAGTGTCGATTTAAGTGGAGGGGGAAGTGTAACCTTTCCAAATAAAAAACCTCCATTGAATCTGCCCCTAATTATAAGCAGTTAAAACCTAAAGTAGCACTGATCTATTGAAGATCTATTACTTACGTGTCACATGATTAAATGACTTGTATAGCCTAACAGCTCAAATCCTATTATATTACAAATCATTATTTAAACCTTCGTTGAAAATACATATCATTAAAAGAATTTTTCTGATACTCAGGTGTTCGCAATTTGCTTATCATCAATGGTTATCAGCAATGGTTGAGACTATTTTTAAAGTGGACAAGACTTTTAGAGTGATAAAATCGTAAATCAAGGTTCAGAGATTCTGAAGGGGATATCAGTCGATTAGACTATCTCTAATTAGTAATGGAGCAGTTCTAAAGAAGTGCAGTGTTTTCTCAAATCATGGATTTAAAAACTTTGCCTGGCTTCGGCGAAATTAAGAAGGACCTAAAATTTGATGGGGCAAGTGTTTTAAATTGAATTAAAAGTAAACTGAATATAACTGAATTGAATTAATTTGTCTAATATTATCTGACTTTTTAATTTTTTTATTACCAAGTTTTGGGACTGGTTTGTGGCTTACAATGACGTACACACTCTGTGGAGAGCACAACCTACACATTTAATTGTGTCTACATTATTTCTTGTTGGTGGTCTCATCACTTTTTATCACGGTAATATAAACTATAAGAGTCCAAAAAATGTTATTCCATACTCTTCAAATTTTTCCCACTCTGATAAATATTTTTGGTATTAAAGAATTATATTTAAGAAACAAATCTAGAAACCTAGAAACTTTTCAAATTATAAAAAATTTCCCATGAAACTTTGGCCTCAATCTGAAAAACTATTAATTTGAAGTGTCCAAGTTTGAAAAAATTGGTATTTAAACATTTGGCAACACGTACATTTTTTGCCACTTGAATTTAAAAAGCATCCCAATTAATACCCAATAATACTTGTTTCATCGAAAGAAAATTTGAAAGTGGTCTCAACTTGAAATAATTTTTTCTGGACTATCTAAAATCTAGACACTCGAAGTCTCAGTCTAAAAACACTGCAATTGCACACAAGTTATACAAACATTTGTTAATCTCTCTAAATACAAAATACACTCGTAACATTTTTTTCCAGCTCTGAAATCTGGAGGTCGATTTGGCCACTTATGGATTGGGATAATTTGCCACGGATTAGTTGTGGAAATCGTGAGCTACAATCTTCCTGATATAGACAGTTTCTGGCATTCACAAACCTCAATTATTTTCCTAGGACGTCGTTTGCCACTTCACATAATATTTGTTTGTAGGCACATTTTAATCGATGAATTATTTCTGTTTTTCCCGCCCTATATTTCCCCTTTTATATTTATTTGTAATTTAGAAAATTGCTGATCCTGATCTACTGAATTCCGGAATCACAAAATTTCTAATGTAAAAAATTCCTTACACACAAAAATCCTAAAAATCTATACTGAATTTTTTAGATGTTGTATTTATCTACACCGCAGCGGTTTTTGTCGATAAGCTCAGACTGCCAACATGGAGTGAACCTTTTGCTGTTGGATTAATCGTAGATTTAATCGATTATCCATACGATTTGATGGCTGTTAAATTTGTGCATTGGACGTGGCATGATACCGATCCTAATATTTTTGATCGGCATTATCACATACCATGGAATTCTTTTTACTTCCATGCCACTTTCGCTGCGGCTTTTATTTTCTGGTTTCATTTCATCAGACGATTCTTAATTTCAAGCAAGGATAGATGGATGCCTGGATCGTAAATATTAATTTATCAGTCTTAAATTATTATTCACTTGCAAAAATTCTTCTAGGAATTCTTTATTATTTTACGGGACAAACTATTTTCACTCTCGGAATATTGTAATAAGTCTTTCAATTCAGAAAATTATGTATCAGTTTATGACTATATTTCAAATCGTGGAATCCGTTTATAAATTTCAAATTTTGATCAAATAAGAGAAAGGTCAAGGTTTTGAAGTGTTTATTGAAAAATTTTTCAACTAAAAATAGGTTTTTAATGGGACGGTTGTACGATTTGGAATAAAACAAGCCTCTACGAAAATAACTTCTTTTATCACTCGCAGGTTTTTAAAGGAATCACTCTGCACTCTAATAGCCTCGCTTTTGGGAATGCCTACTGGTGTGGTACTCTTTATACCAAACTACCACCTTTTGCACGATATATACAATTTACATTCGGAAGTAACTTTTTATCTCCTACTGGCTACATTTGTTGTCTTGATATTAAGTGGCATCTTGACTTTAAAAACATTACCTCAACACGCTAGGAGTTTAAAAGATTATTTACTTTTGGCCTACTTAGCCATCTATTATTTAATATTCTTTGGTAAGTTTACACAAATACACAGGAGTGAATTGAATTTAAAAAAATGTCCTACAATTTGATTAAAACATTAAAAGTCAATAACTAAAAAATTTTCAAATAATTTAGGAATGGCTCTGATTGGGGATCCAAGTTCCGAGGTCTCGATAGGATTACACGAACCGATTGGACCATGCGAGGAAAAAGTGGCGATAAAAACTGCCTTTGGACAAACATTGTACAAAAGAAAATATCTTTGTGTAACTGATTACGATGAATCTTACTTCAATTTTTCTTGTCTTCCGGATGGAAAACCATCTGGAAAAATCGGAGAATATTACACGATTTGCGGAACGCCATTTGAAAACAGGGTCGAGTACATAATTCTGATGCTGACAATAACTACCATCGCAGCTGGAGTTTTTCTCAATATATTTTATCGCACAACTGTCAGTAAGAACACTCTCAAGAAGAAAAACTAGAAATTAATTTTTAACTCCAGAGACTTTATACGAGACTAAGAAAAATATATTTATAATTGTGCTCGATATATTCAAAACGTGATTTACACCCAAATTCTACCCTTTAGAAGGGCCTGTGATATTATACAAATAATTATAGGTACCATGATTTATAACTCATATCAACGAAAGCTGGTATGAAAAATGGATATCTCAATGCTTACAAGCAATGGAAAGTATCACAGTCTTTAAAAAATCTGACCAAAATATCAGAAAGCAAAACTGACTTGAAAATTATTTGCTTGAAAATTATTGTTTTACATATGTTAAATGTAATTGCGTTTGAGAAAGGTAGTTTCATGACTGAAATCAGAAATTAAAAATTGATCAGTTCAAAATTTAAATATAACTATTGAAATATGTTATTGCAAAAGCTACAATCACCAAGATAATGGCAATTAGCGAATATTTTATCCTGCTTTTCGAACCGGATTTTGAATTATCGTTGTTGTGCGATCTATCTTTGATTTTACGGCGAGGTTTGAATTTATTTTCGAACATTTCTATTTCCCTTTGATTGCGGAGTTCCTCCTCCTTATTTTTTTTTGCTCTTTCGATCTCGCGAGCTCTTTCTAATTCTTCCTTTTTCTGACGACAGATGTCGTCACACTGGACGAGGCCTTGACCCTTACGAATCTGAATACATGAAAAATCCTTTTTAAGTCGCTTACACTTACACAAAAGCTTGACTTTCTTGTTACACGACTCTGCATTTAAACAGGAACCTGGATGGCAAATATCGATACAGCGATGACCACAGGGATACTGAAACAGTCAATAATTTTTATTGATAAATACAATCATTAATTCATTAATTTCTTATTTTCAAATTTGTAATTTTTCTAAAAAAGTTGCCACTGGATCGGAAAAACGGGATTTATTTTGGATCGTAAATTTGGAAACTTGGAATATAAAAACCATTCCAATCACTTTGAATGTCACTAACTTGATATCGTGTGAAATTATGTAATTTTCAATTAGTTCGACTTTAAATTTCAAATTTAGAAATTCCAAAATACGGTTTTGAAGGCTTAAACAATTTTATCAAAAATTAACAGTGAAACTCAACAATTTCAATAGTAAATCGTTTCGATTAGATTAAATAAAGATTTTTTTAATTAAACTGTAATATTTAAAATTTAATAATAATTGACCGGAAAGTACTTTCAAGGTGAAAAACTCTAAATAAGTAAAAAATTAAACGATTTTCAAATTAAAATGATAAAAATTGCAATCGTTGAAAATTTTATTGTTTAAAATTAATAGTTAAAAAATTTCAAAGGTTGGATTAGAGCTTTACAAATTTTCAATTTTCAAACGAATCCAAAATCACTGAATTTTCAATTTTCAAAGTTATAATTTTAATTCTTCCATTATGTATTTTTCATTTGTAACATGAATACATTTTTAAAGGTATAAATCACAATTCGATGAGTATTAATAAAAACTTCTCACTTTTTAAAAAAGATTAGATTTTGTAAAAATAAATGAGCTGTTGCAAAGAAAACTGTCTATTTTTTTAATATTTTGTAGAATCTGTATATTTTTAAACATGAAAATATAGTCAGTGATTTGTAGAAACGTCGCCTCAAGAAATATGAAAACATTTTTGGTAATTGATATGAATTTAAAGTCGTTCCCTCGTCGTTTGTTCCTCGACTTTCGCCATTCCTTTCCTCATTACCGTACATAATAACGCGATTGCCAGTTTAGTAGTTCAAGTTTGCCTTCAATTTGAAAAATACGTAAATATATCTTCTCTCTTAATTTTAATATATAATATAACGACACTTTTTTAATTTAAAATCTTTATTTATCTGAATTCAGTTTGTAATTTCAGATTATAAAGTTGGTTATTGAAATCAAACTTCGCGTTTATCTGACGGGTAGAAGCGATTCAACAACTCAATGTATGAAGAGCAGATCGTTCAATATTGAATGTTTTCAATTTAAAATAATGTAAATTTGAACGTTTTTTGGAACACTTAAATTGTGAAGGTTCACATTAGAAAATTCTTTAATTCTGAACAGTAAAAATACATGAAATTATAAGTTTTTGTTACCTTTAAAATTTCTGCGATTTTAATTTTAAACGTTTAAATCTAGGAAGCTTTGGGTTTTCAATGCTTAGTTTATATAATTTTCAAGTTTAAGGTCTTAAAATCCCAAAGGTCTTAAATTAAAAATTATTCAGTTTTTAAAGCTTACATTTGAAGATGCTAGCTTTTTATTCTCATAATTTTTAATTGTTCAATTCAAGTGCTTAAAATTTAAGTGTAAAATTTTTCATACTTGTTTCCGTAATTGTAAAATGTAAAGGTATTTAATTATCAATTGTGCAATTCTTTTTCTTGCATTTCAGGCGTCATCCTGGAATCCAAAAACTAAAAATTACAACCGCATTTTAAGTAGTATCACGGGGTTTCCCGGTCCTAAAAAGTTTGTGATTCCTCCCCTTTTATTTGCAGTTTCTACTCACATTTTTCGGACACTGATTCCCACACCTGAGCATTTCTTCCTTTTGTTTCTCCGTCGCAGAAGTGAGTTCAGCACACCTCTTATATAGGAAATTGATTCCACAATGGCATCCAACTCTAACCAGCTGCTTACAAGGAGCACAAGGCGCTGGATGACAAACCTTAAGACAAGGATGGGTACATCCTTCCGGTCTAGGAAACGCACAGGGCTTCTCACACTCCATACACCTATCCTCTTCACTCCCAACTTCTGATAAATCCACTTTATGACAAAGCTTCTCACAGTTGTGATTCGTGCAAGCCAATAATCTTCCACATTCCCTCAAACAGGAATTAGAAACCGCTTTATAACAAGGCCAGGGTAAAGTTTCATGTCCTCCTAAACAAGTTACCATCACCGAAACCTCACAAGGAGGACAAGGAAGTGTCTGCAGCTTCCATTGCTCCCTTCTATTGTTGTCCCAAGGTGCAGTCGGCTGAGAATTAACTCCATTAATCTTAACCTTCATCCAAACTTTGGTATGACAAGCCGCAGGACAAGTATGTCCACATCTTTTATAAACCAATCCACAAATTTTCTTGCAAGGTGGGCAATAACCCTGGTGGCATTTGTGTGACTCTCGTTTCGGGTGATGACAAACTGGTGGAATTTTGCAACGCTTGTTGCAAGTCGGAGGCTTGATTCTCTTAATAGATCCACAGGGAACTGTGATTTTGCTGCTTCCACATCTGCACTGAATCACATCGCTTCGAGTGCAAGGATAACAAGGTCCGCTGTGACAAGGAGCCGCACATTTATGCTTCTGGCAATTCAGCTGATTGTCGCAAACTTTCTCGCAGACGTTAAACGTATTTTTAATCAAGCAGTCGCAACATTTTTTATTGCAATGATGTCTTCCACAAAGTCTCCACTGGGTGCATTTCCTATTACAGTGGAATTCTTTCGTACAAGCCATCTCTTTCTGGAAGCTACCACAGCGACAGGTTTTGATCACCATTTCTAGACACTGTCCACATTTTTCCGTGTGGCATCTCATGTTGCAATAATGGCGACTACAGTCCAAAAGCTTACTACAGGTATCACCACAAGTGGGAACATGTTCCTGTTTACAAGAAACAGCGTATTTCTTCTTTCCACAGGGGCATGTTCTGTTTTTTTCAATAGGACAGCCTTTGCAGTCTCCGGGTTTGTGACAAACACCTTCACAGATATGTACCTTGCAGGGAAAATGACGACCACAGGGTTTGTCGCAAAACCAGGTGGATTGGTTGCAAGGTCGAGGCTCGCTTTTGGAGTCGCAATTGCAGGAAGCGAGCACAATTTCGGTACATGGAGGACATTCTTCTTTGTGGCATTCTTCCTGACAGCTGTGGTTGCAAGTTTTGTAGTTTTTTCCACAGATGCTCCCGCAGCTCCATTCTTTGGCGTTGCAACGACGAGGACGAGCTGGTTCTTTGCCACAGAAGCATTTTGCGGAGACGGTTTTGGGACAAGGAGGACAGGGTCCTGGGTGGCAGAGAAGAACACATTTGTGTCCGCAGCTTGGTTGAAGTAATTTTCCACAAGTTTCGCCACAAGAGTGTGGAATCGACCAGGGTTGGTAGGCTGGGTCCTCGGAATTCCCACAGAAGCAGAGGTACTTAGTTGGCACTTCATTTTCTTGGTAATCGGTTCGGCACTTTGGACTGAAAGGAAGAATATGAACACTTAACATTTGGGCTCAAAGATCTTCATATAAAATCTTGATTTGTGTACATTTTAAAACCATGGGTTATATTTTGCATTTATTATAATTACGCCAGGAAAATGCGTAAACTTACCAAGCCCATTGAGGAGTGATTTCCTTTTCTCGTTTGTAACTTAAACTGTCGCGTATCCAATGTTGAATGCAAGGTAAATGCATGAAAGTGAAGCATTTAACGCAGTTCCATATCTGAAAGATAAATATTTAAAAGTTTTTCCAAATTCCTAATTGGCACTGTTAGTTTCGTGGCTAATCCTTTTTTCTGACAATGAATTAAATTGCGCGTGTACGGAAAAATAATTTGAACACAATCGCGCAAAAATTAATCGAGCAAATGGGAAATTTATATTTTATTTTTCGTGAGTGAAAGATTCAACTTCTTTCTTAGACGGTGACTGATAAGACTGAAAATGGAGAGTCTCGTTTGCCAATTTGTTACTAGTGTTGGGCAAGTTACTTTTTTTAGTAACTAGTTATAGTGACGCTACTTAGCGAAAAAATTTAACTAGTTACAGTTACTATATAAAGTAACTTCGAGTTTTCAAAAAAGTTACTTTTTTCACATCCTTAACTTCATGATTGAAAAATCAAAATAACTAAGATAACAATTCACAAAAACTTAATTTAAAACGAATTAGGTATTAGTTAAAGTGAATAAAAATACAAACTATATTTCGGCAAGTCAACAACAATGCATATTTAGAATAAAATTCTGATTGATTAATAGATAATATGTCACTCAGAATATCCTGACTTTATTTTTATCAGCCATTAATAATGATTTTTCAAATTAAATTATAAGTTAAAATCACGACTCACGTATTTAATTCTAGCAATTATATTCTCACGTTTCACGGTACTCTGCAAATTATAACTTTTGCCTGATAAAATAGTTGAAAACACTATTTGCATGACTGTAGAAAACAATGCTTTCAATTTTTATACCCATTAATACCTTAAAACTGGTTTGATTAAATGCAATACAAATTGCTCAGATTTAAATCAAAACACTTTCTGTAGGATTCAACTTGAAACACTTTAAATTCATAAGTTTGAACAAAAAATTGAATTTTCAACAAAATTTATAACTTTTTAACAAAATAGTTGAATTTTCAACCAAAAAGTTGAATTTTCACCCAAAAAGTTAAATTTTTAACAGGAGAGTTGAATTTCCAACCAAGAATGATTTTTCAGTCACATTTTAAACCAAATAGTTGTATTTTTAACCAAAAAATATATAAAATTTTCACCGGAAGAAATGAATTTTTAAACCAAAAAGAACATTTTTGAACAAAAGAGTTGAATTTCCAATCCACAAGAATTGCTTTTCAATAAAAAAGTTAGTTTTCAACCAAATAGTTGGACTTTATACCGAAATAGTAAAATTTCTAACAAAATATATGAATTTTCAACCAAATAGTTGTATTTTCAAAAAAAAAATATTTAAATCTTATACACAAAAAAACGAATTTAAAATAAAATAGTTAAATTTTGAACCAGAGATAAATTATCAACTAAAATTATGAAACCTCAACCAACAAATTTTTAATCCGAAAATATATTTTAACAAAAATGTTAATTTGCAGTTAAACAGTTGCATTTTTTTAAAAATTGATGATTTTCTACCAAGAGATTAGTTTTCTACCATAAATACGAATTATCAGTTGAATTGTCAGTTAAAAAAATTAATTTTAAAAACAAAAATTGAGATGATTTTAATTTGAAATCAAACACAGTTCAATTAAAAAAAAAATATTAATTTTCAACAAAATAGTTGAATTTTTAATAAAAAAGAGATTTTTTTACCAAAAGAGATCAATTTTGAAACGAAAAAGCCGAATTTTGAACCAAGAAAGAAAACAAATTTTCCACAAAACAGTTTCACTTTCAATCCGAAAATATGAATTTTTAACAAAAAAGTTACTTTTCAGCCAAAAAGTTATAACCATAACAGATCCATAAACCTTTCTTAATAGGAGCTATACAAAAAACACAAAGTAATTTTAAAGTAACTAAAATTAAGTAAAAAGATACTAAAAAAATTGTAACTAAGTTACGTTACAAGTTACTTTTTAAAGTAATAACAAAGTTATCCTAAAAGTTACAAATATCGTAACTTTTCAGTAATTTAGTTACTTGTAACAAATTACTATCCAACACTGTTTGTTACGCAATTTTTATTTGCTTTGATTTTCTCAAGTGAGGGTGACCGTTCAAAACATGAACATTCTTCGTTTTCGATCTCAAAATCCAGTGTCTTTAAAATATTGGTATTCATTATATCCCATAAAAATAAACGTAGGAGAAGACAAAAGCAAGAAATAACAAAGTGCTTTGACCTGATTTCATTTATGAATTAGAAAATAGTTATCAGGGCACAAGAATGTATTTTTCATGTAAACATAGATTACAATTAAAATTAACGCAAAAAAGTACCCTCCCATCCCCCTCCCAACAAAAAAAAAACAGTCAAATTTTCAATGAGACCATCAAAGTCGGAATGAATTCCAAAGTTTCTTTTATATACCTATAGTGATCAATTATTTTGGAGAATTTAATAAAGCATACCGCATCCGTTTTCTTCACAGACGAAATGCAAATTAAGCAAATTGCTCCTCCAGATTGCAAAACGTCGCTTAAATAAGAAAGTGTCTTTGCTGCATCGCCACCTTCGACCTGGTATAGGGACAAAACTTTGTCTACGGCTTCCTCCAAAACGTTTCCATTTTCTTCATCTTCACTGGAGGAATCCAACAAATCATTTGCCACTAAATGTTTTTCAATGGCTTTTTGATTTTCCGCCTGGGCTCGTCTGAATTTCCTCATTTTTTGTTAACTGATCCTAAAATATTTAGTTTATTTTTAACATAAAATTACGTAGCAAAGATCAAAGATTATAAAACATATGTTAGTTATAGCACCTGAACATAAAGTTTACAATATGTTAGTCGTATCTAACATAAAAAATATAATCTATTGTAAATGTTGACCGACTTTTAAAATCAATATCAATTTGCAGGTCATGAAAAAAATTCAACTTGTGCGTCAAAGGAAGTTTCATAAATAACCTAAATAACAAATGTTGAAAAATCTAGTACAGAACAAACTTAAAATAAAGAACTTTTAAAACACGTTTTTTATAAACAATATAAGACGTGAAAATTAATTTCCAGAAATTTTACGGCTAAATGATTGCATGCGTTTAATTGTAATTTTATAAATTTCCAATCCTAAGAAATACTAAACAAAAATAATAAAGTAACAAAATTAATCATCGTTACACCTTTTCCCTTTTTTCTACAAATTTCTATGAATAATGATGAGAAATGAGGTTATATTCTAAATGATTACGTATTACGTATGCGTGACTTACTTCTATAATTATTATCGAGTCTCTCTTCTTTTTTCCATGAATTACTTATTTATCATAATATCTTTAAATCCTATTATTAAATCATTATCACTCTCAAATAATTGAATAAAGGCTAGGAAAATAAAGATCAACAATCCACAAACTCTAAGGAATTATAGTTTCTGGTAAAGTAAGGTTAGGTTGCATTTGTTTTCAAAACCGCTCTACCCGCTGTGTTGCCAAGTGTTGCTAATCACGTCAACAAGATCAATAATTCTTCAAGAATTCAAATGCACTAAAAGTTTATGTAAAAAAGCGTAATACTAAACTATTGAAGGTAAATAATATATTTAATACTAGAATTTAAAAAATAAAAACGTTAAATCTAGTTTTTAAAAATATGCCGTCGAATATAGAAGGAACTGGCACAAAAAATATCTCATATATAAGTTATATAAATGAATAAGTATATCTATATAAAATAATAATGAATTTACACCGGAGTATTACACAAATAATTATATTTTTCAGGTAAACATTAAAATTTGAAATCTCTACAAATAAAAAGTCTATTAAAAATATACTCAAAATTTAGAGGTTATCTGAATCCATAAAACGACTTTTTAGCCCTAAAGTCCTTTTTATGAGTAAATAAAACACCTAACAAGTACATCTGGTTCATAATAAAATTCGCTATGTTAGCGTTGGAGAAGAAACTACTTTCTGCTTAATTTACACCTTAAAACAGGTCATTTTTCAATTTTTTCACTTTTTTTCTCTACATTTGTAAGCTACAAACACTTTTAATTATATATTTATTAAGGAGCATCCATTAATTACTCAAGTTTTTTTCTTTCTAATTATTTTGTAAAAATATGCTAATTAACACCGGTTTTGGCTGTTGACATTACAGTTTATACTAGTATACACATTATATCATTATTTGTCTTAATTCTTTTTTATTGTATAATATTTCATGTTACATAATATGTAATATGAAATATTATATAATAAAAAAGAATTATGTCCAATAAATATAGTCTTTGAGGAGTTAAATTTCTGAAAATCTTTGTAACCCTTCGAAATCATGTTAATTATTTTGAAAATTGTATAAGTCTCTTCAAGTGTTTTAAATCACGTGAAAAGTCTTTTGAATCCTTTGAATTTCATGAATATCGTTCATGATCTCTTGAAATCCCTTAAAAACCTTTAAATCATGTGAAAATTATTGAAATACCTTGAAATCATGAAAGTCCCTTATTATAATCATTTAAAGACCGTGGAAATAGTTCCGAATCTCTTGACAATTCTAGAATTGTCCTTGAATTTTTTTTTAATCTTGAAAACCTGGTAATTTCCTCAAATTTTTCACGAGAACCTTGAATTTGAATTTTTTTGTTTTGCTTTTAAAACAGTAATTTTATTGAAATGCGAAGAGTAATTAAAATTTTTTACTCTATTATAAAAGAAACATCTCGTTTAGAAAAAATCTTGCTGCTAAAAAGTTTTTTATTTATCAACATATAATTTATCTTTTGTTTATTACATATTAAATGAAGAGATTTCAAGGCACTTTTTTTGACTTTATTAATTATTTTATAGATTGCAATAAACAGACTTCAATATTGTGAATGATTCTATAAGTTTTTAATTTCTTGTCCGATAAAATAGAATATTGAAGTATAAATTTTCGCTGTGTCTAGTCGTCCCGAAAAATTGGGGGACTTGAAAAAGGGTATGGCTAGCCGTCCCTAATTTTCGGGACGACTAGTCAAGCGTATGAAAAATATTGGACTAGTCATCCCGAATTTCGGGACGACGAGACACTTCGATAAATTTTATTGTGGTATTCAACTTACAAATTATAAAAATTTTTAGTTGAAAATGTCTATGTTTATTCAGTTTCAGAATTAGAACGAGTCATGGCCATACAATGGATTTTTTTAGTGTTTGACCACTCGGATTTTGAGCCTACACCAGATTTTAAAAGGTTACAAAATATTTCTAAAGATTTAAAGGATTAAAGATTTAAAGATCTAAAGGATTTCAAAGATTTGAAACATTTTAAAATATTTAAAATATTTTTAACATTTTTAACATTTCACAAAGATTTCACGGATGTCAACGATTTAAAAAAAGCGTGCACACTAGATTTCAATGTAGATTTCACTGCAATTTTACAAGCATTTGAAAACTTGGAAGAATAAAAGGATTAAAAAGATTTGAAAAATGATACAATACACCAGATTCAAAGCATTTTAAAAGATTTGAAAAAATTTCAAATAATTCAATGATTTCAACGAATACAACAGATTTTACAAGCAAGGATTTAAGAAAGATTTGACAAATATTTGAAAAGATTTCACAAAGATAAAAAAAAATCTTGTACCCTAGATTTAAAAGTTTTCACAAAAATTTTCCAAAGATTTCGAACATTTCACAAAGATCTTAAAAATTTCAAAAGATTTCAAGGATTTTATAGATTTTAAAAAGGGTATAGTAAACCATGTTTATAAGATTTCAAAACATTTTAAAGATTTTAAACAATTTCAAATTTTTTTAGGAGATATCAAAAGACTTTACAAAAGTTTCAAAAATTTCATAAAAAATTCATAAAAATTTCACAAGAATTTCAAAGACTTCAACAAGGGTACAGTACACCAGGTTTCAAATATTTTAAAACATTTCAAAAATTTTAAACGTTTTCAAATTTTTTTAAAAGATTTCATAAGGTATTACAAAGATTTTAAATATTCCAGTGATTTCAAACGAATGGAAAAGATTTCAGAAATACTTCACAAATATTTCAAATATTCCAATGATTTCAAACGAATACAGAATATTCCAGAAAGATTTTACAAATGTTTCAAAGACTTCATCAGGATTTCAAAAGAATATAAGAATTTTAAGATTTCAGATTTAAAGGATTTCAAAGATTTCAAGAAGGGCACAGTACACCAGTTTTAAATATTTCAAAACATTTGAAAGATTTTTAATGTTTAAAAAGTTTTCAACGAATTTGAGAAGATTTTAATGATTTCAAACGAACAGAAAAGATTTCAGAAGATTTAAGAAAATTTTACAAAGTTTTCATTGGTTTTTAAGCTTTTAAGGACTTAGAAGATTTCAACAAGGGTACAGTACAACAGATTTTAAATATTTCAAAACATTTTAAATATTTTGAATGACATCAACATTTTTTAGAAAATTTCAAAATATTTAACAATGATTTCAAATATTTCAGTGATTTTAAACGATTACAAAAAGTTTCAGAAATATTTCACAAATATTTCAAATATTCCAGTGATTTCAACCGAATACAAGACTTCAGAAAGATTTCACAAACATTTTAAAGAATCTATAAGTACACTAGATTTCAAAGATTTCAAAGCATTTAAAAAATTTTAGACGATTGCAAACAATATTAGGAAGAGTTCACAAATATTACAAATATATCAGTGATTTTAAACGAATACTAAATATCCCAGAAAGATTTCACAAATTTTCCAAAGAATTCATAAGGATTTCAAAAGATTTCCAGAATTTCAAGGACTTCAAAAAAGGTGCAGTACACCAGATTTCAAAGATTTCAAAACAATTTAAAGGTTTTAAGCGATTTTAAAAGTTGCAACACATTTTAGACGATTTCAAAAGATTTCGATGATTACAAACAAAAAATATTTCGCAAACGAATATTGAAAGATTTCACAAATATTTCAAAGATTTCAAAAGATTTAAAAAAATTACACAAAGATTTCAAGGATTTCAAAGATTTTACAAGAGATTAAAAAAATTCCCAAATATTTCTTAAATATTTCACAGAAATTTCAAGTTTTCACTAATGTTTGTAATACTTCAAAAAATTCCAGTGATTACAGATTCGGCTTTCGTTAGAAAGCGTTGTCCAATAAAACATGAAATGGATCATTTTTTACATGTATAACAAACGTTAATTTAATTATTTGATTAAAAAAAGGAGACCTGGAAAAACTTGATTTCTTGACCTGGAGAACCTGAAAAAGACATTGAATTTTGTTCCCAAGAATCTCTGGACACCCTGTTTAAAAACCGGTGACTTGTATATTGAAATCTCTTAAAATCCCGTAAACCCTTTAAAACCTGTGAAACCCCTTTAAATTTCTTATAATCCTTTAAAATCCGTTGAAATCTTTTAAAATATCTAAAAGATGGTTAAAATCCTTGAAAACCCGTGGCACTACAATTCCTCGAAATCCCTTAAATTTCTTTACAATACTGGGAAATCCTTTGAAATTCAGTTAAATCTTACAAAATCTTCTCAAATCTGTGGATATATTTTTGAATCTTGTGAAATCTGTTAAAATCTGTTAAGATCCGAACTCAAGAGAACGATATCAAGGTCTAGGTCTTAATGTCTCGGTTAAATTTTCAAGATGAAAATTAGAGACACAATATTAAGAAGACGATTTGTGCAAAAAACTATTTTTGAACAAAAAGGTTCAAACATATTGTCGAAACATGTTGCTTCCAAAGTAGTATAAAAAATACGGAGAAAGAAAAAGGAAATGAGAGTGAGGATGCCTTGGTTGTTTCTTTTGTAA
>JAUELO010000078.1:1693858-1704719 GCA_032357855.1 Amphibolips quercusostensackenii | reverse complement strand
GATTATGTTGAGAAATAAAAAAAAAAATTCTTAAAAACGTTGTTTTTCTTGGTCAGGCCGGAAACTTATCAATCCACGTACACAAAATAAAATTACTTTCAAAAGATATACTTTTACTTTCCAAGGATTTCAAAAGGACAATAAAATGCTATTCTTAATTTGCTTTGCGTTTTTTCATATACTCCTTAAATACTGCGGATTTCCACAAAGTGCTGATAAATATTTTTGTGGTTTTTATAGGTACGTGAAAAATATCGACTAAATTGCAAAACAAATCATTTACCTAATCTTCCTGAACTAATCCTTGAACCATCGCAATTTTTTCTCAACTTTCATCACAACAGAAAAAATGAAATCAGTATCCGTTATTCAATATTGTAATATCAATCATCATTCTTTATAAGTTTAATACATAATTATTTATCTAAGTTAAAAACTTTTCCGTTTCATATGAATTCCATTATAAAAACTGACAAATCAAACATAAAAATACCGACTTCTCTAGCGCACTCGTTACATTACTACAATTTTTTTTTATTTACTCTTATTTTCAATGGCTTGAAAGCTGTCACAAATTCGTGAATTTCCCGAACTTCTTAAGCAATTCCACTATCGTATGTAATACAATTTTCCCTCTCTTTTCCAAAAAAATACTGAAATGAGGAATTTAATCTCTTTGAAATTCAAATGATGCTACTTATACGGTTTTATTATTCACTGCATATACCGCTGCACGCGTACACATAATTACAAAACTCATAAACAACAACCTTTAACAATGTTAGCCTTTATTTTATCAATTTTTATTGCATTTCCAGTGTATGATGAGACGTGATATAATTAAACATAAATTATACTCGATATTGAAAGTAGTCCATAGATTAACTTTTACTTACAATTTAAAATATATAATTTGCACTTCAACCCTCGGACTCATTTAATAAATTCAAAATAGTGTCGATAGTAGCCTCAATTTTGAAAAATAGTAGTAAAATAGTGTCATGCAATTTTTAAATATTAACGAGTACCTAGAGGGGTTAACTATTTTTGTAATCTAGTATACAATTTACATTAGGGTGATTTAAAAAATGATTTCGAATCTAAACACGCACACTAGCCTTAGTTGAACCTTCTTAATAAACAAATTTTTTCAACAGAAAAATTAAAAATCGGATATGATTTAGAGGTACCCTATTTAAGTTTTTGCCTTTTAAATTGCTTTTTTGTTCTTATTTTCGAAACGTCTTTAAAATACATGTATTAAGTTTTTATGCACATAAAATTATCCCCTTTAGATTATCATAATTGTAAATAATTTAATGAAAATTTTAAACTCAATTTTAAGCAAAATAATAGTTTTTTTTCTAACTTGTTTAACATTTTTCTATAATAAGTCGGATGTGATTTAGAAGTAAATTATATTTAATTTTAAATTTTATGTTGTTTAAACAATTTTGTTACTAAAAGGTACAACTTACGCTAGTATGCTTGTTCAGATTTGAAAATGATTTTTTTGACCTTATAAAATGAATCATCCTAATATATTACATCTCCGATGAAATTGTGTGAAATCCTTTCGCGTATCTTTTGAAATACGTCACATGCTTTCAAATCTGTTGCAATCCTTTGAACTCCTCTGAAATCCCTTAAATATGATAAAATCTCTTGAAATCTTTGAAATTCCTGGAATCTGCAGAAATCCTTAGCAATCTCTAGAAGTCCCTTAAAATTACATCTCATTTTATTTATCCCCTATAGTTCTCCAGAACTTCGTTGGAAGCCCTTCACATCTTTTAAATATCATTGATATCCTGGATACCTTTCTAAAATCATTTGAAATTTTCTAAAATCCTACGAAATTGTTTGAGAACCAATGGTGCAGTCAAGGCCTGGCGGGTCCTGACTCCTGGCGCCGCTAGGGTACTTTTTTCAAAGGCCTGGCAGCACCAGGCCGCTTTCTTGTCGCATGAAAAATTGTTCTACGCAGTATTAAGAATTTAATTTAAAGATAGTATGGACTTTATGTCAGCAATACGTTATAATAACATATTTATCGGATTAGTCCAATGGATCATAGATTATATTATTATTTGGAATTTTTTGACTACAGTAACGCATGTTTGTGTGATTTTACCAACTTTTAAATTGATTCTGTTGAACAAACTCATTTCAAACTGCGTAATTTAATCTATGCTCAAGTCATAGAATTATTTGCCACTCAAATATGTTATTTTGTAATGGGAATAAGACTTTCTGAATTTGATACAATTTCTTGTCCTCTTTTGAAATTCGTTGGAAAATTTAAAAAAGTTAAAAAGTGAGAAAATAATGGTTATATCACGCCTTGGTGATAACATAGATTTTTTTAATTTGAAAAACGAAAATGTAGGTTTTTTGTCTGAAAAAAACAAAAATTTACGTTTTTATGCCAAAAAGACACAAGATACGAAAAAAGTCAAAGGAATAAAATTGTTTCTCTCAGAAAGTCCTAGAAAAATGTTTCTTGACACTTTTTTTCTATCTCGTGTTATTTTCGAGATTTTGAAAGTAAATAAAAAAAGGGAAAATATTTATAAAATCTTTTAAGATTTTTTTTTTCAACAATACAATGTTATGGTGTCATAAAAAAGCAAAGCAGAACATAAATTAACAGTTTCAATAACTTTTACGTGAAACTTTTCCCTTTAAAGTAGGCATTTTTGAAATAATCGAAACATTACATTTTTTTACTTTACTTCATTATTTTTCTACAAAACCGTTGTTACAACTGTTAAATTAAGTCCTTTTTGGTTTTAATCGCAACATTAAATTGTACTGTTGACAAAAAAAAATGTTAAGATTTTATAAAAATTTCAGCAAAAATTTCTAAAAGAAACAATTTTGTCCTTGTGACTTTTTTCATATCTTGTGTCGTTTTGGCAAAAAATGGGAATTTTCGTTTTTCAAACAAACCAAAAATCACTCTTTTCACTAAGGCGCTGGTGCTGGGAAGAATATCATCAAATATACTCTTGAAATCAGGACAAATATAGAAAAGAATCAAAAGAAAAAAACGGTGGAGTTTTGAATGAATTGACCTTGAACATTTTCAGAAAAACCGCCGCCATTTCGTCACTTCTGAACTTTTTTAACATTTTCAAAAGCACTCCGAAAAAAGATGAGAAATTCCATTAGAACCAGAAAGAAAAAGATAATTACCTGTATTAAATTAAAAAAATATCACACCGTTAACAAAAATTTGAACCATTTTTTGATAATCGGCGTTTGCAATTTAAAAATTCAAGTACTCATAACTTTGACAAAAAAAGTTTGGCAAATCGTTAAGATAGGTGACGACCGTGTCATCGTATTTCTTTTAAAAAACATCACATTTCAGTAAGTCTTACAGATTATAACATATTAAGGACGAGTGAATGTCCGAGTTTCAAAGTCTCAGACACTTGCAATCAGCAAACGTTGGCAAACTTTCAGCATAGGACTTGTGTCAGTAAGCAAGTAAAAATTGCGAAATTAAGAAAAGTGAGGAACCTAATTGATACGCGCTGAGAACGACGACTAGGTATGTAAAACTCACTTTTGTAGAAAATCATTTTTTTCAGTTTCAAGTACTTTAGGTTTTGGCCTATCGATAAATGTTACAAATATGTGAGGAAACAAATTTCGTTTTGTCACAAAACGTGGTTAAAGTTGAGGTGGTTGTTGAGAAGTAATTATGATAACTAGGTAAATCCCATTTTGTTTTTTCTCTTTCTTACTAAAAAGAAATGATGATGAGGATTAAACTCAGGTTTTATGCTTCGTGTGATGTTTTTTATACTAAAAGATCATTTTCAAAGTTTTTGAAGTATTTTGCAGATTTAAAGCATAAAAAATGTACTTTCAAATAATTGGAAATTGCAACTGGGTAGAGACCATTTCGTTTTCCCTCAACTCTACTCTAAAAATTAAAAAATATATATATTTTTTCAAACCTTGAAAGTACAGCTCGTAAGAACCACTTGCTTCTATAGTTTTCTCGGAATTTTCTATTTTAAATACTATCTTATTTTTAAACCGCAAGTTGCAAAATTATACTTTTTTTTGATTTCGTGATTTTTGCCTGTTGAGGAATAGTCATCAAGAGTCTAAATTATGTAAATATTTGTTGCTTCATATGAATATTTATGAATTCACAATAACTACCATAAATTTATAGCAACTTTGCAATAATTTCTATAAATTTTTTGGTAACTTTACATAAATTTTCGGTAAATTTCAAGATATTTTTGGAAAGTATCAGGTAATTTTCAAGAATTCAATTTCCTGAGTTATTCTCTTCGTAAGTCAAAGTTCCTATGTAAGTACCGCCAGGACACTTTATTTTTCATGACTACAATACTGTTGAGAACCTTAAAAATGTAGAAATATCGTTAAATTCCTTGGAATATATAAAATACCATACTCTTTAAAATCTTTTAAAATCCCTTGAAATTGATAAAATCGTTGAAATTTGGTGAAATCCTTAGTAATCTCACAAAAAACGAGTAAAATTTTAAAATCTGTAATATCTTTTAGAAATCCCGTAGAATTGAAAAAATTGAATTGAGATTCCGTAAAATCTAATCAAATCTGATAAATCTCCTTTAAATCCCTTAAAATCTTTAAATATATACCCTAAAAGCTTTGAAACCTATTAAAAACTCCTGGATTCTGTTGAAATCCGCAAACATCTACGGAAAACTCTCCAATTTTGTTAACTCATTTGTAATTTATAGAAATTGCTTGTAATCTAACAAAATCTTTGAATTTCTTTAAAATCCTATGAATCCCTAAAATATTTAAATATTCCTTAAAGTCCCTTGAAATTTTGTAAATGGATGAGGATATTCGTACGGCCGGCCGTACACAATCTGGCAAAAATATTAGGGAGCTGAACAAAATGGAGCCGGACCAAATTTTCGCTTCATTTGCAAATATCACAAAAATTCCTTAAAATCTTCGAAATCTTTTAAATCTTCCTAAATCTAACGAAATCTCAAAAAATTCCTGGGAATCTTTTAAAATACACTATATTCTTTAACATTCTTCGGTACAATCTCCTAAATCTTATGAAATTTCCAGAAATATTTTTAAATGCCATACATCTTGAAATTTGTAATATCTTTTAAAACTCATTTAAAAAAAAAATTAAATTTTTGAATTCCTTTGAAACACCATAAAATTCGTACAAACCTCTAGAAATCCTGCATTCTATTTGATTTACTCACTAAAGTTTGGTAGAAATTCTTTGAAATTTCCTATAATCCCTATAATCCGTCGAAATCTTTGAAATCTTTTGATTTCTTGGATGCCCTTCTTACAATTCCTCAAAATTTGTGAAATCTCTCGACATTTTTTGGAATCTTGTAAAATACCCTAAAATCTTTTAAAAACTTTGGAATCCCTACAAATTCTTTGAAATCCTCTGAAATCTCCTGGAATCTGTTTAAATACTCTGAAAGCTTTTAAACTTTATCAAATCCCTGAAATCAGTTAAAATCCTTGAAACCCCTTGGAATCTTTCGAAATTTTTGAAATCTCTCGTAATGTTTTGAAAATTTTTGAATTCTTTGGAATTTTAATTTCTCTGATAGCATATGTTATCTTAGTCAATCTGGAAAAGAAATTTGAAAATATTTTTAAGGCCAAAGCGAAGAAATAGTTGCATTAGTGAGAAATTTAAGGAAATAGTAGCATTAGTTTCATTTTTTCCAAAATAATAGGCTAACAGTTGCATCGTTAAAAAAAAGTGTCAAAAAGTGTCGATATAGTGTCATAAGTCCGGAGTCTACAACTCATACTTCAGATTCAATATTTCATTAATAATTCCATAAAAAATTTATTTTTATTGATCCAGGAAGTGAGTAAATTCATCGAGAGGCAATATGATAAAATGAAGGTTAAAATAATGTGCATGCCCTGCCCTGTGGATTGTTTCATTTACGCAACTTATAATTGAGTTACTTTGTCAGCCAGAAAAAAAATAGAATACATGTGAAGCGTGGGAATCGAGTTTCCACAAACTAACCGCGAAGTTTTAATAATCCAATTTCCTATACGTTATCTTATCACTAAAATTTGCATTTTGAAAAATATGCAATGGAGAAAAATTGAGCATTGTTTTACAATTATGAAATAAAATCCTCTAAGTATTTAAAAAAGTTTCACAACCAACTTTTTTGTGCAATTTAAATATTTCTCTCGTGCTAATATTCAGCTCTGTGTCATAATTTTTTGCCATTTCAGCAGGATGCGTTTTTCCTCCCTGCGGATTCAACGTTGAAGCAATAATTGGAGTTACGCTACTTCTACAATTCCTCCGAGTTCATGAGTTTCAGCCAATGTTTTTCTTCAAATTCATTTACGTGGTTTCTTTTTACGATCGCAATTTTATTTATGCGCTAGGATTTTCTTAAAGCATCCCATTAATTTTCGAGTTCAATATAAAAATATATGAAATTAAATACCCTCTTAAATTCCTGTTCACTTATAATGTCAGCTTTTAAAGCTTTGGAAATTGTATTTCTATAGAACAATATTTTTCACTCACAATCAGTGTTTAAGTCCAAATATAAATTGGTACGTGGAAAAGTTATAAATAATTTTCGAATTTTTAAATCACCAAATTGAAATATACAGTGATTAATTTCGAAACAAAAATGTTTCGAATACCAAATTTTAAAATTACCTTTAAATATATAAGTTAAAATTTCGAAATTTTAAACTGTATATTTTGTCCTTCAAACTTAAACGGTTTGAAATAGACTTCGAAATTGATCAATTAAAAATGTAAGACGTACAATATAAATTAATTTTGAAGTTTTCCGAAAAGCTTAAGAAATTAAAAAATTCGAATTTAACTAGCCAAAATAAAACAAAAAATTCAGATCTAGGCTTTTAAAGATGTGTAAATAATACTACAGATTGGAAAATTTATATCTCAATCCTTAATAAATTTCAATTTGGAAGCCTCATATATAGAAAAAATTATTATAGTAATTGTGGACAAATATTCATTTTAACTTAAAAGCCTTTCTCTAGCCCATGTATTAAAAAGGAAAATATTTTCATAATTACAGGTATACAGACAAATTTGAAGAATTCCGTGAAAATTGAGCTTCAAAGTGATCTAAAAAAATTGGAAAAAGATCAAGTGACCGCATCCATTTCAAATTAGAGGTAGGTGCACTTCTAGTCGTAAAAAAATGTATGGGAAGTTATGAGAAAAGACCCAAAAAACACCAATTCTTTCTTTAAACCTCTATAACTTTTAACTTTACAGATTTATTTAAATTGTCTTTCCAAAATATATTCACAAAAACTCCACCTACTAATTTTTCTCATTTTTTTTTGTGAAACTTATACTTCTATAAAGAAGAAATCCTGTGAGTTTTATGTGGGCTAAAGCATTTTTTTGGTATCGAGATTTTTTTTCGAAAAATTGATTTTTCGCATTTTTCTTACAAACAACGAAAGCTTTGACAAAATACTAAGAAAAGAGTTTACTCATTTTAAAAAGTTCTACAAAAAACATCGCATAATTTGTTATAATATCTTGCATTGTTTGCAAGAATAAGGCAAAAATTCAATTTTTCGAAAAAAATCCTCGTGGCGAAAAAAAAACAACATATTTGGTCGACAAGAGATTCAGTCAAGTATTTGGAGAGTTATCAATAATATCAGAGAAAGTGATATTTCCACTATTTTTTCAATCTTAAAATAACAAAATTACGAAAATAATCTTACATGTTAGGTGTAATTAATTCAGAATTTGTATACCGTTCGAGTTATTATGAAGAAAAAAATATTATTTGTACAATGAAAATCAGCATAAGTTAAGCAACTGTTAATAGCGAATGATGAATTTAGTAAAATAGATGAAAATTAAAAAAGATAAATAAAATTCATCGGTTTTTTTTCAGAATCAACATGCACCAAAAAATAGTTTCTCACCATAAAGTTTGACTTTCCCATTGTGGTTCATCAAAATGATGATGTACCCTCCTAGGTCGACCATTTTCACCCTCGTAATAAAATTTCAGACTATTTCAAAAATCCCTCACTCACGACAATCTATTTGAAACACACACTGTACACAAAACTCCTCTTTCTGCATCCACTTTATCCAACAGCCCGGCAAACGCGCACTTCCCTTTTTATATAATTTTGCAAACGACCCCCTCGTTTGCCTCGAGGACGGTTTTGTTTTCTCGTAATCGTGAACCCACCTCCAATTTTGTATAATAATATCTACTCCATCTCCTCCAAAATACTTCTTATTAAAAGTTCAAAACTATTAAATATAATGATTAAAATACAAAACAAATAATAATTTACAAAGTCCCCTTCTTTATAGAATTAATTCACTTTGGCCACTTTGGGGCCCTGGCTATGGGCCCCCCTACATCTCTACAACGCACCACTTCCAATTCTTCCTTAATCGAATTCAAAGTCTCAATCGCATAGTTCCCATCTTATTGATCAAAAATTCCAAATTAACTACCGGCACGACTGTAAGCATCCCCTTCATTTTAAATACTTGCCAGATGATTCAAAAATCTCTAAGAATAATTCATTTCAAATCATTTAAAATCATTATTTCCGGATTCACTTCCAATTAAAACTGTGTCGTGAACTTGAAAATGAGAGAGCCACAAAAGGAAAAAGTCAACACTAGGTTGCAACCTAGTTAGGAATAAAAATCCATTAAAAGCTCCAGAGTTCAGATTCCACTTCCACTTGTTATTTTCGAGTATATATGTAACACTTGCTCACCTCTTTTCCTTAATTCACCTCAATTCACCTAGTGCTCTCTATATTATAGAATCCATCTCCGGTCTGGACAACAATGTTTCTCCCTTATTTCCATTCATTTATCACACCCTCTAGAGCTTGAGGTTCGCGATTAAATAAATCCCCGAGTAAATAAATAAAGTGCAGAGTAAAAAATAAATAGGCAAGGATCCTCAGCGAAGGGTGTGAACCGATTGGTACGCGCCCAGGTTACTCTCGGCCCTGATCGGCATCTCGGGCTCCGGATTCCGGCTCGTCCTCGCGACTTTTCGTTTTCGTTCGTCGTTCGCGCTCCAGCCGACGGGGATGGATGGTGAGGTTACGTTCGCGCCTGCGATCACGCTCGCCCTGAGTAAAAAAAGCGCCCTCACTATGCGGATTCTGGACCTGGTGCACGGGTGCAGCCTCTTCCCAAAACTGTCAGGCGGCTTCTACGAGCCAAGACTGCACTGGTCCATACTGCGAACATGTTCGCGTATAATTCACGTCGAAACGACAACGAGGAGGTTGCGTTAGAGATCCGTCGCGCAGGGGGTGGCCACCCCTCCTAAACCTCCAGCTTTCCTTCCCACCCACGCTCACTCCGGCCTCGCTTCAGGAAGATCCAGCATCCACAGGGCCGGCTGGCTGTGGATGGAAAATCGGACCGGAAAATATTTTTCAAACGGAAATCTTTCAACGTTTAATTATTACTTAAATTTCAACCTTCGACCTTATGAAGGATTTCCAACTTGGAGAACACAAAAAAAATTTAATAAATTATTTTTTGAACATGTTTTTATTAAAATATACGAAAAATAAACGCAAAATACGTTTCTCTGAAAATAGGGGTTGCAATAATAATAGTAACAATAATAATATAATAATAATGTAAATAATATGTAATATTATAATAAATAATATGTAATAATAATAATGTGAATGAAATGTTCAATATTTACGATCTATACTTTTATTTTTATTCACATTATTATTTTATTAAAAACTTGTTTTTTGGATTTTTTGTTTAGTTGTAAATTTTACTCTTAATTCAAAATTACGTAGCAAATAGTTGAATTTTCAAACTATAAAGATGAATCTTCAACCACATGATCTGATTTACAAATAAAAAATATTAAACTTCAACACAAAACAGTTGCATTTTCAATCAAACAGTTGAATTTTCAAGACAAAAAGTCGAATCTTTTAGAAGACAGTTGAAATTTTTAACCAAAAAAATTATTTTTCTACAAAAAGGACGGATTTTCAATCCAAAAAGACGAAGTTTCAACAAAATAGATAAATTTTCGACCAAAAAAGACTATTTTTTTTTTAAATAGTTGATTTTTCAAAAAAGTTATCAAATCTGCAACCAAATAGGAGAATTTTTTACCCAACAAGCAAGAATTAATTTTCAACCAAGAAGATGAATTTTCAAACAAAAAATATGACTTTTTAACAAAATAGTTGAATTTTCAAAAAAATGATTATATTTTCAACCAAAAAGTAGAATTTTTAGCCAAAAGAGACGATTATGAGCTAAAAATATAATAGTAAACTATTCAATGAAAAATGATTTACTTCTAACTAAAAAAGACGACTTTTCTGTCAAAAAATGAATTTTTAATCCAGAAAAAGCAATTTTTTACACCAAAAAGACGAATGTTTAACAAAAAAGTTGAATTTTCGACCAAAAGAGATCAATTCTGAACCAAAAATACCACTGCGAAATGCTATGTAGTCACTATGGGTGTATTTATTTGTGCTCATTTTATGAGCATTTTGCTTTCTCATAGGTATCAAATAAATTTTCTTCCTCACAGAAGGAGGTTTTTCTATAACAAAAGAAAAAAATAGATACTTTTAATTATTTCAAGCTAATGGTTTTGTTTTACCGAAAATCTTATTTTCAGAAGATCAGAGCGCCCATCAAAATGTCAATTCTATGTGTTCTGTTAGAATAAACAACTTGTTACCTCACGGTAGTGTTATATTCCAAATTAAAACAAAAGTTTTCTTCATTGAAACAATGTAACTTTTTTCAACTTTCTAAGCCGCTATTGATTAATCA
>JAUELO010000078.1:1643401-1657714 GCA_032357855.1 Amphibolips quercusostensackenii | reverse complement strand
TTGAATGTAAATATTTATTTGCATCAGAAATAAGTATGGAATTTGTGATAGTAAAAATATTTCTAAAAATTATTTTACTGACCTTGAAGGTATATTTAGCTATGTTTGGTATTTATTTAGTATAGAATTTATTTTGTTTAGCAAAGTCTACTCAAATTTTAATATTTTTAGATATGCTGCTCCATTTGTATAATATAGATCATTCATGTTTGACACCGTTTTTTAAATCCAGACATACTTGAAAAACAGGTGTTGAAAAAATGCATAAAGTACAATTATTAAAATAAAATTCATTTACATTAATCTTCGCAATAAGCGTTATAAAAACATATGTTCTGAAATTATCAGTACACCAAGAACTTGGCTTCAGTCCCCCCGGTTTCGGTCTTCCTAGAACGGCTACTTCGCCAAGTTTCTTCGGTGCGCAGGGCGAGAGACTTTGCGTTTCTCGCCTTGGAATGGCCGCACGTGCGCGCGTACTCAGTCGAGTGCATTGCGAAATATTATAGAAAAGGTTGAGGCGGCCCTGAATGTTCACGTTTGTATTCCCCCGACTTCAGTCCAAAACAATTTGAAGACAACCCCCGACACTGGACTGTCACCGAGAGTTTGGTGTAATTAATTTTCATTTTCAGTTACCTTAAAATAACAAGATCTAACTCCTGAAATTTCAACGTTACTTTCTTCATGTACTATTTAATATTGTTTATTTTGAGAACTGGCGAATCAGTTTTTCCACCTATTACCAAAAAAGAACAGTTCTGAATACCATACAACTTAAAAGAAAATCAGGTGTCCCGTCACGCCCCGGTCTCCTCTATTTACAACTTATCAATCCCCTACACCTTCTACTTAACCCTGCAGTCAAAATGGATTTTCTCTTCCTGATGATAACTTAATTATAGAAAGAACGAAAAACCTTCATCTTGTACGGAAAATTCATTAAGTTATTAGTTTTTGAATACCCTGCAAAAAAAATTCAATTAAAATCGATTGAAAGCAATTACGAAGTGAAAAATAGACATTCGATAATTCTGGTGAAATGCAATTCAATTCAGACATGGTGAATTTTATTCAATGTCTAATTGCTAAATTGCAATCACAAAATTTGTCCCTGAATTGCCTTGAATTTCTGCAATTGTAGTGACTTGCAGATATTCCATAGAAATAGTACATTGTTATATTGAAGTGGATTCTGTTTCAATTTGCTGAACAGTCTATAGAAGTCAATTGGCGACTTGTAATTTAAAGCGCATTTTTTCAATAGTTCTTGATTGGCAATTATGTTAAAATCTCAGAAGTTATATTTTACTTAAAAATAACGAAACTGTAGCCGTTTTCTCCTATTTCTTCAGCATACAATTTTTCTTTTGAATTTGAATGAAAATTTGAAGAAATTTTTCATCTTTCGTCTTTTGAAAATTCTCAGTGACAGTTTTTCGTAAATCTCAACATTTCTCAATCACTTGTGGTTTGTTTAGTCTATTTTTAAGCGAATAATTAGAAATAATTCTTGTGAACTTGAATGTGTACGGTTTTTATATTTCGAAGCTGCGTTTTCTGCTTATATACCGATATGGGAAAGTGATACTTTTAAAGTACTCCGAATTTTTAGTTATAACCAAGATGTTATCAAGTATAATTTAGTTAGAATCGTCCTAACAGGGTATTTCCGATACTACTTCTCACATTAGAATCATATAAACTGCTCCTGCTCTTCTGAGAAAACCCTTATATCTCCCAGGTTTTTGTTTGTCAGAGATTATTAATTAAAAATTTCGTAAATATCCTGTCATTCATTCAGTTTTACCTTTGGTTGTGTAGCTGGCTGATGACCAACATTTTCTCAAAAGTCGCGAGACCTGTTACTTAGAATATGAACGCTGAGTTTTAATGCATCGTATATAAAAAATAACGATCAAATATAAAATTAAGTACACTGCAGCCCCGCTTAAGAGACCGTCTCGGGGATACCCTCAATGGCCTTCGTTTTATATCGGGACTCTCCAAACCATTAACAATCAGGGCCGTATGAACCATTTCTGTTGGAGTTTTGTCTTAAAAAAATTTTTTTTTTTTGTATTTGTTAAACCATAAAAAGAAAGCTGGTCCTGGTAATTGAAATTAACTCACAGTCACAAACAAAGTCACATTTATTTGGCAGAATAAACTCTTTCAATGTTAAAAGATGATCGGCGGTTCTGAATTTAAAATTTTGTCTACAAGTTTTTCTTGGGAAACTTAATGGCATCGTTGATTTTCTATCAGAACTTGCTGATTTTCTAATAGAACTCGCTGATTTTCTTATAGAACTTGTCTCATTGATTTTCTAATAGAATTCGCTGATTTTCTCGTATAATTCGTTGATTTTCTCATAGAATTCGTTGATTTTCTCATAGAATTTGTTGATTTTCTCATAGAATTCGTTGATTTTCCCCCTCAAAAAAAAAGAAAAAAAACGCACAGAATAGTAAGACGTAGTCTGAGCTCAGAACCGACGAGAAAAAACTGAAGCCTGTGAAGGATAGAGTCATCGTTCTCATGGCAAACCAGGTTCTGGAAGGGGTCCTTTTTTTGAAGAACTCATAATCTTATATTAAGAATTTTATCTATGTATTGTTTAGAAGCGATTGAAACTAAACAGCTACACCTCGCAGCCCGAGCGAAAAGAGAAACAGGCACGGTCACCAGCAACTCAAAACGAAACATCTCAGTTACAAGAATCATTCGTCGTTTATTCGAACCTAATTATACATTAATAATTAAACGGTATTTTTGCTATTTTGGTTTTCTAATATCGTAATGAAAGTGAAAATATTTGTGCTCGAAAATCAAACTTTATCAAAGTACTGATTTTTGAGTATGTACATATATCAGGGTGGCCATTTAATCGGTAAGAAAATTCCCATTTTAAATGATAAAAAATTACAAGTTAATGAACTTAAAGTGAAACTCTTTAATTTTAAACATTTAAAATTGAAGTTTAACAGTTTCTTAATTCAGTGTCCTGTGACACTTTTACAATTGACTGAAAATGACTGAAGCAGACGACACGATCAACCGCCGAGGGTACTGTCCGTTTTTTCATACTTCTTCTTTGTTTTTGGCACTCCCGCGTTGTCGTGGAGTTGCTCCGCTGAGCTCGCACTCTCGCAGCCCCTCTCTCTTGCCCTCTTGGACCCCTTGCCTTTTAAACTTGTAATATTTATAGCGGGACTGCTGTGTAAATGCATAAAATATTAACTGCATATCAATAAATAATCTAAGAAATAAACAGGGTGTCTACTCACCTGGAAAACCTGGAATTCGTAATATAAAATTAAATAGCAATGAAAATTAATATTTTCGGGTCGAGAAATGAACTGTTTTGAAGAAAATTCGTCTTTTTTATTTGAAAATGAAACAATTTGGTTGGAAATTCAACTATTTTGGTAGGAAACTTAACTATTTGGTTGAAAATAAACATCTTTTAAAAACTTAAATTTTTGGGTTAAAAATTCAACTGTTTTGTAGAAAATTCGTCTTTTTAGCTTGAAACCCAATCTTTTATTTTGTAGAAGTTTAATCTTTTTTGGTTAAAAACGCAACGGTTTGGTTAAAAATTTATTTGTCCAGGCTGAGAATTGAATTCTTGTTAAAAACTCACCTTTTTGGTTTGAAGATAAATAATTTTAGTTGAAAATTCATCTCTTTCATTGAAAAATGAACTATTTTCATGAAAATTCGTCTTTTTTTTTGGTATGAAAATTAATTTTTTTAACTGAAAATTTGACTGTTCTATTTTTTGATTGGAAATGTATATTTTTAATTTTAACTTTGAATGTGTGCTTGAAAACTCGTATGTTTTGTTGAAAACGCATTGTTTTGCTTAAAAATTCAAAAGTTTCATTAACATGTTTTCTCTCTCTTGACTGAAAAATATTTCTTAGTTGAAAATTCGTATTTTCTGGTTAAATCAAACTATTTTTTTTTATTATTTAAAATTAATATCTTTTTGGGTTCAAATATCAACTATTACATTTGTCGTTAAGAATTCATCTTTTTCGGTTGAAAATTCAACTACTTGGTTGAAAGTTGAACTACTTTGTTAAAAATTATTTTTTTTTGTTAAAGTTTCATCATTCTAATTGAAAATTGATCTCTTCAGTTGAAAATTTAACTAATTTCGAAAATTCTTTTTTTTTGTTGGAAATTCGTTTTTTTTTTGTTTGTTGAAAATTATTTTTTTACTGACTATTTGACCATTCCAGTTAGAACCTTAACTATTTTGTTAAAATTTGTTTTTTTTTGTTGAAAATTAATTTTGTAAACTATAAATTTAACTATTTTAGTATTTGGTTGAGAATTTATCTTCTTTAGTTGATAATTCATCACTTTGGTTGAAAATGTAACCGTTTTGTTGAAAATTCTTTTTTATCCTGGTTTATAAATAATTTTTGTAACTGAAAATTTAGCTATTCAATGTATGGTTAAAAATTGATCTTTTTATTTTAAAATTAAAATTTTTTGTTGAAAATTTATTTTTTTTTTGTAGAAAATTAATCTTCTCGGTTGTGAATTCATTTTTTGCTCAACAATTTAACAGTTTGCTTAAAATTTGTTCTCTCTCTTGGCTGGAAAATCTTTCATCGTTAAACATTTGTATTTTTTGGTTGAATCAAACTGTTTTTCATTAAAAATTAAGATCTTTTTTGGATGAAATATCAACTATTACATTTCTCGTTGAGAATTCATGTTTTTGGATGAAAATTTGAACTACTTCGTTAAAAGTTGGACTCTTTTGTTAAAAATTCATCTATTTTTTGTTTGTTTGATAATTAGTTTTTTCGTGGGTTGAAAATCAATTTTTTGTACTGAATATTTGATTATTCCTACTGTATTTGTTGAAAATTCGTTTTTTGGGGGGTTTGAGAATTTGTCTTCTTTAGATGAATATTTATGTATTTTGTTTAAAATATAACTGTTTCTGTTGAAGATTCATCATATTAGTTGAAAATTCAACTACTTTTTAAAATCCTTTTTTATCTTGCTTGATAATTAACTTTTTAAGTTGTAAATGTAACTCAATTTGAAGTATAGGAAGATAAAATGAAAATTTGTTTTAATTATTATTTAAATTTGTGGATTTCTGGGACAAATTCAAGAAATTATGAACTATTTTATTAGTATTATCTATTTCAAACCTTTCTAAATTAAACATATTAATTGAATCCCTAGAAACTTGTACCATTATGAAATTACTTATCCTTTAATAAAGTTACTTTCTCAAGTAAAAAAAACAGTTATTTAAGTTTATATATTAATAGTACTATTTTTACACATTTAGATATTTAAAAAGACTGAAAAAAATTATTTATAATAAGCTGGTGAAACTGTATACATACTCTGCGTCGATTGTTTAAAAAAATGCGAAATACTTAAATGGCTCCGTGCTATGAAAAATGATAGATGGAAAACACCGGGAATTGGCAAGGAATTTTTTTCCAGGTTTTGAGCAGACACCCTGATAAAAAAAGGGATTAATTTTGAAGCTATAATAAAATCTTAATAAAAGAATTTTATAAAATGTACATAAGTATGAACTTTCTTTGTTATAATCCTAAATATTTCCAACTCGTTCTAGGAAGGTGAAAATCTACAAGAGACAATGGAAGCTAGTGACATTTATTACAATAGAACTGAGTACGTCGAAACGGCCTCCGGGAATAAAGTCAGCAGACAGACTGTTCTTTGTGGCTCACAAAATATAGTCCTGCATGGAAAAGTAATCGTACAGTCCGATGCAATTATTAGAGGAGACTTATCCAATGTAAGAACAGGAAGATACTGCATCATCAGTAAAAACGTCGTGATTCGCCCTCCCTTCAAGAAATTTAGCAAAGGAGTCGCCTTTTTTCCTCTGCAAATGGGAGATCACGTTTTTGTTGGAGAACGAGCAGTTGTGAATGCTGCAATAGTCGGATCTTATGTCTACATAGGAAAAAATGCGGTATTAGGAAGACGATGTATTTTGAAAGACTGCTGCTATATTGAAGATGGAGCAGTTATTCCACCAGAGACCATTGTACCTTCCTTTACTCGGTTCGCCGGAAATCCAGCGACTTGTGTTGCAGATTTACCAGAGTGTACCTTGGACCTCATGTTAGATTTTACGAAAAACTATTACCAACACTTTTTACCTGCAGCGGTTTAAGTTTGAAATATTTTCCAGGTGCTAAGATTAATATGCGTTTTATGTATAGTTATTATAAAAAATTTTGTACGTTTAGGCAAGTTTGAGGAAAGGAAATGCAAATCTGCCAACTAGTCAATTTTTTCCACGTCTAGTATCTTAACAGAAAATTATTTTTTGTCACTCTTTTCAAATTATACCTCTTCCTCCATATTTTCCTAGATATTTTAATTATATTTCAGATTTAAGTTTCCATTTGAATAAGTGGATTTATTTAAAAATATTAAAAATGAGGATCTGGAATCGAAAATAGTTTGAAAATTAGTTTAAGGGCAAGGTTTTCCATATCTCTTCTGAAAGTATTATTTACTGGAAAAGTATTTCTGAAGCTTTGATTGTATCTAAGCAGCAACTTATGCATCACTTCTGTAGTTTTTTTTTGGCGCTAATAAGGGGCCGTATTTGAATTACGTAACAGTTCTCGGGGAGGGGGGCGGTACGTCATTTAAGTACGATCTTTAAGCTTTATAAAAGTTGATCAAAGGAGCAATAAATATGTTTGATTATCTGAAGATTGCCATTTTCTTATTTCCTTCTTTTAAGTTAAACGATTTTATGAAATTAATTTTGGAAAAATAAATGTAGAATTATAGTTATCAGTTTTCATGTTATGGGTTATAAACGGGGTAGGTACAGGTCAGGGAATTTAAAAATGGTCAGGGAACGTCATGGAAAAGCTGAAAGAGTCAGGGACTTTCGATAAACTGAAGTTGGAAATTATAACATTTTGCATTACTGTTGTCACTAAGAGTGTTCAAAATAAATTTAGAAGAAAAAAAAACGTTTTTTGTATTACTATTCTTTGTATCATAGGTGTAAGGTTGTTTTTATACCTAACCAAAAATTTAAAATAACGGTCAGGAGAAGTTGAAGGAATTTCAAAATTGGGATTTTGTAGCAACCCTGATCAAATAATATTAAATTCATTTACTATGTGTATTTACAAAAAATGTATGAATTCAAGTAAGAGAACCTAATAAATACGTTCTTTTTCAGACTAATAGTTGACATTTATTTAAAAATGAAGAATGGAATCGATAACGTTTCAGAAACATAGCTAGTTTCACTCATCAGATCTTAAATAGTTCTTATAAATTGATTTGACAAAAAAGATGTTAGAACGAAAATTTAGATGTTTTCTATAGATAAGTTTTGGTTAATTTGCTATATTCTTGTATTGTATACATTAAATCGAATTATGAACATAGGAAGTAATATCCTTATTCTTTCCTAAAAGAATAAAATATTTTTATTTACATTAATTTTTTTTTAATTTAAGAGTAGAATACTGTACTGTTCGTAAAGAAGCTAGTTATAAAATGAAAGAAAATGAATAAACTTTTGCTATGATTTATAATAAAATTTTTTGTTTCAACACACATGGATGTAAACAGTGCAAAAATATTTGTAAACTTTCAAAATCTCGTCTTCATTGAAAAGTCGAGACATGCAAACATAAATAATTTGAGTATATTATTCATTAAAAACTTAAAATTTCAAATGCCCAAAGTTTAAAAATATAAAATGTTGCAATTTTTCTAACTTGAAAGTGCTAATACTATTTAATATTTTAGAATTTAAGTACTTCATTCAAGACTGATGTTCCAAAAGGGCATTTTTGCGAAAATGAAAATATTGTCTCAAATAATCGCAGATACCTAAATTCCAAAATAGATTTGCAAATTTTTTAATTTGTTGTAGTTTTTTTTGCAAGTTTTTGTATACTTTTTACAATTTTTTGCAACCTAAAAGCCTTTTCTTATCAACATTTTTACTTTTCAATTCAGCATTCGCATGCATAACGTGAACAAGTTTTTATTTTGCACCTTAATTGAAATTTGATTTTTCGGAATTTTTTTTCTCTCCTGGAAAATTGTTAAAATGGCGTTTATGGACATTTGAAACGCCAACCCACAATTACAAAGACTTTTAAAAGTCTTAATAATCATTAAATAATTTCAAATAAATTTATTTGGAATTATTAAGTCTTCACACCATGTAAGAATTTTATTTAATATTTTTATTATTTTTTCAGAATTAATTCTAAGCATATTTCACAAATGCATATAAAACATATGCAAGCAACAAATCAAAATAGTAAATTCTGGTGTAAACGTACACGGTTGAGCAAAGTGAAAAATGCAGGGATGCTTAAAAAAATTTAAGCTAAAAACCAAAAAGATTAATTACAACACCCTTATAGCACTTTTTCAATTTTTCACAACCGTCTCTGGCTGTTTTTTCGAACTTTCAGTATAAAAAAATTTCAAAAAACGATAACACTGTGTGAAGAAATCGCTTTAAAAAAAGAATATGCTAATGTAAAACTAAAAATTTTAAAATGATCAATAATTCGGTACCAGCCGGCGTTTCTCGGCCCTCGTGTAGCATATCTTTAATTTTATACCTGTTGACCTGTTAGGGTGTCCGAAAGAAGCTCAATGTTTTTTTGTATGACGCACCCCCTAAACTTGTTCCATTTGGTGAAAAAATAAATGCACATTTTTTTATAATATAATATAATAATTTCAAACTGTGGCTTTAAACAGTCCCATAATGATTAAAATAAATAATTAATGTTAACCCATTTAAACAAAAAATGCTACTCCTTGGCTTCAAAAACTACTCGTTAAAGGGCTTACGATATTATATTTTGAATTCTTAAGATTTTATATGCCATTTTCCGTATTTGTTGGTACTTAAATGATTTAACAGGATAAATTAATAAATAAATCTAATATTTTAACCTCTATAAAGGCCCCACAACAATGATTCAAAATTATCTAAACAAGAAATAAAAATTATTTAATTATTTACCAAACTAAACAAGTTTTGGGGTTGCGTCATAAAAACACATTTAGTTTTTTAGGACACCCTACTGCCTGGGGTTGATCTTGAACCAGATTCAAATCGAGTTATATTCCCCGCTTTGTAGAGTTTTCTACCTTTCCTGACGAGCACAGTGTGCTGAAAAGTTACAAAAGTTTCGTTTCTAAGTACTTTTATGTAAGCCGCGTCGGCGCCATTGAGAGTTCGCGACCTGGTTCGCGACAAACTTCACATTGTTGTCAATTAGCCATTAGCGCCGAAAAACACGAAAAAACTTGTTTTGTTTTTCTTGTGTAGTGAAGAAAAACTATGAAAAACTAAGTTTGATGGTATTTTTGCTAAGTGTTAATTATGGTCAAGTTAGTAGTTGAATATCGTAAAGCTTATGCATAAAGCCAGTGTCAGTGCAATGAATCAACCCTGTTCACCCGGGATCCCCGGGATTCCAAAGGAGTTGGATATACTACAAATGGCCCTGGAGGACGTTGATGTCATGAATCACGACGATCGGGTCGATGCCATCAACCACGGAAATCAGGTGGATTATCAAAATAGTTTTCTGTCTGACCAGGAAGTCCCACTACAGCAGCGTGCCATCGGAGACCTTTCCCAACAAACGTGCACGTTCACCCTTTTGGTGAACGGACAACCGACATCTTTTTGGCCACAATCTCAAAACGCCGTCTCCGAAGCCCATACAGTATCGTAAGTAGATTTTTTATCTAATTTTTCGTTGTATTTTCCCAAATTTTATCGTTTCTCCAGCTCTTGGCCAACAGTAAGCTTTCGGAAGACATCCAACATTTCACGAATTTGCATTGTTTAAGTTTTGTTAGAAGCTTTGAAGAGAAGTAAAGTTGTAATAAAACATATAATGATATAAATTCTGTTTTGGTTGTTAATTATTTGTTGAAAATTATTATTCTTCAAATCACGGATGGGTTGTTTTGCCGCGCATAATGTCAGCTAAGGCACTGATTGGTTCTTTCGAGATGCCGCCCTGTTTCAAATCATAAAATTGTATCAAATATTTAATTAAAATCTAATTTCATTTTTCAGTTTTAATGAACGGAGTATCTCTTTTTCCAGAAATTCGGTATGATTAGTCCAATATATTTTATAAGATTGGCTTTTAGGGGTTTCCAGCTCCCCCATATTTTCAGGACGACTAGACGCAGCCATTAATAAATGACATTAAACGTTTATTTTACTACTTTGATACAATTTTTTTATGTAGCTGATTAAATATTTGATATAATTTCATCATTTTAAAAGTCTTATAGGAGGTAAAAAGTTTCTGATCTTTGGAAAATTGATACCTCCATATCTTGAAAACCGAGAGAAAGTGCAAATAATGGAATTCGCAGGTTTTGTAATTATTACTCTCCGGTTCAGTGTATTATTCTGAATTCACTTGTACACCGTTCACTTCTTTTGAGTTCTTATATGTATTCTTTTTTATTCTTTTGAATGTCTTGTAAGGGTTTTTAAACTTTTTCAAATTCATTTAATTTCCTTGAAATCTTTTGAATTTCTCTAAATTATCAGAATTCCTTTAATTTTTGTAAATTCCTTGAATATATTTAAACTGGCGAAATTCTCTCAATTCGTGGAATTTCCTGAATTCCTAGGACATTAAAATAATTCAAAGAATTCTGGGAATTCACAAAACTTCAGAAGAATTCAAGTAAGTTAAAAGAACCTAAAAGAGTTGAAAAGCATTCCAATCAATTCAAAAGAATACAAAGTATTCAAAGGACTAAACGAGGAACCAACTAAAAAGGCAGATTGGTTTTTCTAGATCTAGAATGGCTTTCATTTCAAATTTTCTTATATTTATAAAGCTGCAAAATTGTTTACTTACCGAAGCTTAATAATTCGAAATTGTACAATTTTGAAAACTACAAATATTTTTTATTCATTTTTAATTACGTTGTGTGTACGTTGTAATCAATTTCTGCTATCACCGAACCTTAGTTAATTTTATTTGTGATCATTTTTATCATCTCTAATCTCCATTTGACCGAATTTGCATTTTTTTTTAATTTTCAGTTGCCGTAATATTCCATTTCTTCATTTCACCTCGTTTTCGTTTGTCCGCATTGAAATTTGTCATAATTTTCATTTTTCCGAGTAGACGGGATCTAATCATGAATTGCTTTTTAAAAATTAATATTGGGTCCAGTAGAATTCGAGGACTGAAAATTCCGTCAAATGATCATTCAAACAAACTTACTGTAAATAAAGAATTAGCACGTGACATGAATACGAAAAGTAATGATTGCATCTTGTTTATTTTTACAAGAAATAAATTAGTGTCAGGTTTAAATATTTTTTAAGACCTTGGCTACGTGTACCGAAATTTCGATACAAACTATCAGTTTTAATTTAATTTCCAAAAGTAAATGATGGACGATTATTTCTAAGCAGATTCGAAAAATCTTCAATCACTTGAAATCCTAAATAATTTTCCATGTTTTTTGGAAGCTTGGGTTGAAATTTCTATTCATAATATCAGAAAATAAAAACTTAGAGCCATATTAACATGAAATATTACGGCTGCTACTTAACAAATCAAAAAATATAATAAAAAATCTCTCCATGCCTTTTATGTGCATTCAGTGTGACGGACGTCATCATAATGGTCACTGATTCAACTTTAGTATTCCGAATCGGCATTTTCAACCAATTTTAAATAAGCTATAAGTATTAAAAATTAAAAAAATAAGCGCTGTTATTAAATTTTTAGATCATAAATTTTTAAATGAAGCGATAAAAATACATGCACATCCTACATTATGAAAAATATCAGTAGAAAAAAATTAGACCAAATGACACTTCTTAAATTACGTTATAATAAATATAGAAATATTTGGATAAAATGAATTTTGAGGGAAATTACAGCGACTCTACTTTTGGTAAATTTTTTTTCAACTATGCCAATTCTTCCATTTTTAAAAAGAGTTTTATTCCTTTTTCCGTGACGCATACATTTTCCTCAAAATACACTCGCTATCATTTTTATTTAAACGAAATTGATATTATTTCCGTACAGCAACTTGATCTGTAATATTCTGCTAATATTCATTTAGGAATTGAAATTTATAATAATTCCCTCTTTACTTAAAGAAAGTTTCAACATGTATCGAAAATGTCCAGCTATCCATACCGGAATTTCGGTGTACGTAGCCACGGCCTTACTTAATCAGCATGTAACCTGAATATAAAAACTTTTAAATAAAAAAATATTTCAAATTGAACAGCTAGAAACTGAGCTATTGCATATTAAAAAGCTTAGCATTGTACAATTTTCAAATTACATATATTCATTATTGAATATCTTCAGGTTGAATCATTCAATGTTAAAGAATTTCAAGTTTGAACGTTTTAGCACTTGAGCGATCATAAAAGTAATAATTTTAAATTAAAATTATTGACTGTGTTCATGATTGAATATTTTTAAGCTGTAACATTTACAATTTTAAAAAATAAGCGTTATAAATTGTACAGTTTCGAGTAAATTTTCTTAACAAAGATCTTATTAATTTCATTCTTTTTTCTCATTTTTATCGGCCTCCTTTATACATTTGTTGTAAATGTAAATATTTTCATATTTTCAATTTAAAACGTTAACAATTGTGTGATTTGACATTGAAAGCGGTCATAAAGGTAATAATAATTTCATATTAGAGTTGAAAATGATTAATTTCAAATTATAAGCACTTTATGCAGATTTAACTATCATAACGTTTCACTTAAATCCTTTTAAAAATGATTCCCTCGAGAAAAAATTAATATATCCATTTTTTTTGCAGGCACAATGAATCTTCAGCGACGACCATGCATCAGTGGCATCAGTCCGAGGCCTTCTCCCAAAACGGCGCGTGTACGAGTCTCTCAACGGAAACCATTGACATGTCCAGCAACGAAAACTGCAACCAGGATTTCTCGACATTTCAAGGTTCGGATAAACCAAAACACATTCTGCAGCAGCATTTCGACAGTTCTCAAGTCACTACTCCAGAGACCTGCGAACAATTCGTTACCAACGCAGCAAGTCCTCGTTTAGTATACTATATCCCTAACAACACCAAGCAAGTTGTTAAATCTTCGACTAAGGTTCCACACGTTATCAAGTCAAATCTCACCAATGCTAAGAAACTCCTTCAGCCACGTAAAATTACCACCTCCAATAACATCACCCGAACCATAACGAGTGGTATATCTTCAAACGCCTTCGTGTTACCAAAAACACAAATTTCCAATATAAACGCACCGATTTCTAACACCATCTTAAGCTCCGCCTCAACGCAAAAAACCACTCCGGTATTTACGACTTCTAAAATCAATTCAGGAGTGACTACTGATCTCTTCTCTAACCAGATTCCCATCACTAGCCGCAAAAAGAGTCCTAGTCCGACAGTTCTTAGCAATCTAAAGTGCATGGTACCAACCTCAATAATCCAAACAATGAAGAACGTGAACCCCCACGTGATCCGGAAAACCTCTTCGCAACATTCACTTTTGAAACCTCAGCCAGTAAAGACAGTCGCGAATTCACAATTTCTTCATAATTTACAATGTGCAAACAAAATGAGGCTTCTTCCTAACAACCAGCTAGGAAGGCTATCTCCAGGAACATTGAATGGCACGAAGCTCAGTGCGATAAAACCTGCGCCGCAGCCTGTTATTTCGAAATCATATTCGCCCACCAATTTCGTTATCATGCCACCCAACTCTCCAAAGCCTCAAAGACAAAATTCCCCGAACGTAAAAGTCATACTTTTACAACCATCTACTCAGTCTCGCAAAGTCACTTGCAACCAGGCCCCGATTAACGACTGGACAAATGAAGACTTGACTAAAATGCGTAATTTGAGCTTTGAAACTTCTAATGACGCAAAACTTATGAATAGGAAACCACTGGCTCAACGTCCGAAACTAGCTGCGAAAAGGGGAAGACCCAAGAAGGATAGCAGCAGGCCCCAGGTGGCTGAATACAAGCAACCAGTTTCTGAAGAAGACCAGGATGATTTTAAAGAAACAAAAACTCGATGTGGAAGGCTCTCGCGTCCTCCAGCTCATATTATTAATAATTATAAACACATTCATCCTGCGAATTTGACTCAACCTGACGTAGATGATACTAGTGGAGATGTCCAAGCAGAAGCGGAATCGGCGAAAGAATTGTTGCCTGGGCTGGAAGGTCCGAAACGAAACATCTCTGATCATTTCAAATGTCCCACGTGTAA
>JAUELO010000078.1:1590734-1602189 GCA_032357855.1 Amphibolips quercusostensackenii | reverse complement strand
TAGGACATAACAATTCTAGACTACTTAGTGTTCTGTCTAATTCTTGCCAAGTTTCCTATGCTCTTTCAGTTCGCAGTTGAATTTCCTCTATAGGTGTCACTTCTTTTGTCTGACTACTCGCATACTATTCCAAAAATGTTTTGAATTTAACTAATCGAGTATTACAATCATTTTTAATTATCTTCAGATTATCCATTTCAGTATTATCATTCTTTCAAATTTATTTAATTTCACATTTACTTTCCAAGCAAACCATCAATCAATTCTTTTCCCTACACAATTACATTACATTAAATATTTTGACTGAGTACGCAAATTGAACTCAGTCGAAGTTGATTTCTTATTTCTTAATTCTGCTGTACAACTCTATTATTACTCACAGCTGTGTTGACAATTAAAGAAATCAATATTCTTACGCTTCAAATCAGGTGCCTGGCGACAAGTAGATGTTGCTGATAACGATGTTTACCTCGATGACCTCTTTCTCGACGATGCAGAACTCTTGAAATCTTTTCAAATTTAAGCGACAAGAATATTGCCTCGTCTTGAATATTATAAAAAAATTTGTTGCTGCCTCAGGATAATGGGTTCACCAATGCTGCACCGTTCTCTCCGTTCTTCAGGTGCTAGCTCTCGTTGAGTATAGTAAAATCCCTGTTTCACTTTCTATTAAATTGTGACATGCAAAAACAGTGTAGAATTGTGAGTTTCCGACACTAACGAAAACGACTAACCGAAACGAATTTACAAAATGCCTTTGTCACAAGCTAATTAAAATTCTGTTATAATACAATACAAGTTAGTCGCTTGAGAGCTTGTCGGATAACTGAAGTTCAAATCTAATATGAGATAAGTTGGCGCTGTTATAATTCTGAAAATCTCAATTCGCTACGCGACATGGATGCTTTACGCACTATACTGAATTAATTTGGCTTAGAAATTATATTTTTCTAACCTCTAAGTATTATATCCGACATTCTAATAATCGTGAGTGAATGGCAATTTGAAGGTTGGAACTGAAACCAACTTTTAAACACAATTTCAGAACTTTAGAATGCTATTCTGAATTTTGTCAAATCTTCAAAACTTAAGCTGGCAATCCTGAAAAGTTTCTAAAAGGCACTTCAATAAGATTAGGGATTTTCCTAATCCCTAATGGGATTAGGATGCTTAGGTCGATTAGGAGGTGTGAATATCTGAGACATATAGATTAATATCCATTGTACTGACCATCCTTTTGCACTCATTTGTATATTCTCTATAAAATACTCTTAATTCGAAGCCTTTGGCATTTAAATTTGTTTTAGTTATGAAGACTTTTAAACTAGACATTAAAAACTTCTCAAACGTCAGAATTTCGATTTTTTTTGAAAGTGAAATTGCACGGAATTTTATAATGTATCAACTTACATTTATTCGTCTGGGAACATTTTTTATAAATTTCAAATTATTTAACTATTCATATCTTAAATTTAAAATAGAATATTGTACCATCCAAAGGAATTCTGGTTCAGGTTCAAAAAATTTAAAATATGTCAAATTTAAATGCTGCTAATTCGAAAATTGACTGTTAATATCTTACATATTATTTATTTTTTAATGTTTTACCTTAAAATTAATCATCTTTTAGAGCTTTAATTTTAAAATTATCATAAAATAAGAATAATTTTATGTACATTTTTTATAAATTATTGTTTTTTATATTAATTTTTTAAATTTTCGATAAATTTTTAATTAATTAATTCAAAGGGTATAGTAGAGTAAACATGCAAGATATGGCCCTGAAGGGAGCAAATGCAAAGTGTTAAGAAATTGCTAAATATCCCTGAAGTATGAGTTCAATTTTTCGAAAATCCACAATTTCCCCATGTTAATTAAATGGGATTTTAAAGTGCCCGGTGGAACGTGTTAATATTCCAATGTTGAAAAATGAAAATATATATGTATATACATAATAGTATTAAAAGTTTTTAGTATCTTATGTTTATTTTTTTATTTATTACATAACGTTTCTAGAGGGCAAGTCACCCTCTAAAAAGTTTCTATTTCCGGAAAAAGAAAATCCGTAATTTTCCATATATATATATATATATGATAGTGCTAAAAGTTTTTAGTCTCTTAAGTTTATTTTTTTATGATTTATTCCATAATATTTCTACGGCTGAAAGTGCTGTGGACTACGCCTGGCGATTAGATGTCCTAGCGACTACTTGTCCTGGCGACTAGATGTCCTCGCGACTAGATGTCCCGCGACTTCTTGTCCGGCGACTAGATGTTCGTCGACTAGTCGGCGGCGACTAGATGTCACGTACTGAGCCTAGGGCGCGCGGCTGTTGTATCTCACACTTCGCGCTCGGATACTTTTTGACACGCGCTTCGCGCTCGGCTCTTTTCAGTTTTCGCACATCGTGCTCGGCCTAGAAAGAAGCAGTTTACTTGCAAATATTATAAAATTATCAAAACTTCTACAATTAAAGTCATTGTTAAATTGGTTTTTGTTTTAGATTAAAAAGGAACTTTAATTACTTACGGCTCTGTTTCACCCTTTCCGTTTATCTTTTCTCTTTTTAGTTTCCTTAGTCTCCTTCTCTTTTCCCTACTCCCCTTTCCTGTTCCTTTTGCCCCTTTTCTTTCTCTCCTTTCCCTTTTCCCTTTTTACATCCCTTATCAGTCATTAATTACAATTTATAATTAACTTATTATAAAATTTTATTACAATGTCACCTGATTAGTTCATCACAGTCTTTTTTACCTTATAGCTGTCACTTTACGTGCCGCTCGTCGCGGTACAATAAAGTTCACTTTACGTGCCGCTTGTCGCGGTACAATAAAGTGCTATTTTACTGACACTCCGCGGTCAGATAACGGATGCTTTTTCTTCCTATTTCAGATAAAAAACTTTTTTAAAAATTAGCATCGACCGATCTATAGAGAATTTTATTAGCTTTAATTTAAAAAAAAACATTAAAATTTAATTAAAATTGTGTCTTGTAGACTGATTTGTCCAGAGACACTTTTTTTGAAAGAATAATACACAGAATACGCATTGATAAAAAATGCTTGAAACCATGAGACCATCTCATACTAAGCAATAATGCAACTACCAAGTATTTGTAAGCTTGATACAAATTCTGTAACAGGACAGTAAAAACATGATTTATACACTGAATATAATACTAAATAGTAATAAATAATACTTCATAAATACAGTTGAAGCTAGATTTCTCTCCCCTTAATTGTCTTCTTCCGGAAATTGATGTCACGCCGTGAACTAACTAGTTGTTAGTTGTCGATCAAGCGTGAAAAAACAGAAGTGTAGCGATAAACTATAAAGCGCTGTACCTCTAAAGGTCTAGATGGGTAACTGCGTCATGACGCGTCGCAGTTGACCCTCAAGCAGAAAAAGCACACAAGTTTGCACAGCAAATAAGCACAATAGCGGAACTACATCGACCAACAGTGGCGCTCCGAAGTCAACTGAAGCCGATCGGACCGATCGGATTATATCGTGCCATGATGCAACAAACTTATTTCGTGCGATCGAATGTAAAAGTGATGCTAACGATCCGCGACTTTGTTAACTGCGAATGTACCGAAAAGCGCGGATCTATTTTATATTATAAAATATGCACTTGTAATATTACATTAATAATAAATTATTTTTAAAAAATTTGCTATTTCTTGGATTTAATTTAATTCATTTTTGAAGTAAAAATTAAAAAAAAAATAATTATCTGTATTATCATTGATAGTATTTATTGATTTTAAATAGACCCACGCTTTTTGCTACATGCGCAGTTGGAAAAGCCGCTGTCCGTTGGCATAACTGAAATGTGCCTGTGCAGTACTTCTTTGGCCTTGACAACAGCGTCACCGGACACGCGAACTCTTGTGTATATCAAGTTCATTCGAGTTTATCAAGTTATTGAAGCAATTTGAATGGAAAAGAGCAGTAAATATTAATTTATTTTAATCAAAAATGTTATACTACGGCTTAAAATTAATTTGTCACTGTAAGATTTTTGGTTAACCTTTAATTAAAATTCAAATTCCTTGCCATGCCTCCAAATTGGTGGCGCTGTCGTATAGCTACCCAACCCATCTTCTCTCTACGACGTTTTGTAATTTTAAACCGTCAAGTGCTGGCAAGTGATGTACAAGTTAATTTGTTGCAAAATAGTGATGTGCTTTTGGATACTGCTGTCTTTGAATGGTTTAAGCAAGCGAACGACAGAGGTGATTCAGTATCCGGACCGATCATTCAAAAGAAAGCTCATATTATGCGAGATGCTGAACGATCCGCAAAGGTTTTCAGTACGTAAGCAGGAAAAACATTTATTTTAACGTGCATCAGCAAACTTTGTTCCTTATTTCTGTTAAATATTTAGTTTACCTTTGTCTCCATATTCGAAAAAAATATTTAAAAATATTTTTTACAACGCAGAAAAATCCACCGAAATGTTACGTTCATACGCCCCTGACTATTTGAATATTTCAAATATCAGTGTAAATTCATCGATTTGAGAAAAGGTTATGAAAATAATTTAAATATGAATGAAGTATATTATTGTTTAGGTATTTGATTTATTTCGAGCATTGTGTATTAGGGTGTTGTCAATGCTGAAAGCAATCGACTTATTTTAGCCAGATAAAAAATTGTGGTTTGGTATCCGAAAGAAGTATAAAAATTTTCGAAATCTCAGTTCTTGAATTTTAAAATTCATAAAATTTAAAAAAATCTGAAATTCTTGAGAAAAAGCTTGTGCAAGTTACATTTTTTTTAATTTACAAAAAGCATATTCTATTTAAAATTAATTTAATTGTTTTTAATTCAAGAAATATGAGGTTATTTTATTATTATAAAAAAATTGTACATTTAAAACGTTTCGAAAGTGTGAATTTTTCCTTTTTTAAGGTAGTTGTCGGACAAAAATCAAGTCTCTGAGAAAAAAAAAGTTTTCTATGATTTTAAGATTAAAATAATTATTATCAGTCATTTCCTGTAAAATAAAAACCATGATTTTTTTTAAATGTTTAAATCTCCTGAAGAATAATGATACAACAATAGTTTTTGTAATGTAATTTTTTCTTCAGGGAAAACATTTCTTAAAACTCTGTTTCGAATTTAAAAAATCAATGAATAATCTTCAAATATAGTAATTTGTACCATTATTATTATTAATTAAAATTCAACCATTTTTTAAAAATTGGTAAGGGGTCGTCCATATATTACGTAAGATGTTTTTCTTTTGTTTAAATAAAGAGGAGAATGAAATTGCCTTAAAGTTGAAAAGGACAAAACGATACAAACAAAAGAAAAATATCTCACGTAATATATGGACGATCCCTAAGGCGCGATAACAAGAAAAAATTCAGCTGCAAAAAACATTGTTAAAATAGATGTTTATTTTAATTAAAGAAAATTTTTTATCATAAAAAATGTTTTTTTACTTGAAATTACATCATCAGTAATATTATTTTGATTCTCAAAATCATAGAAAAACTATTTTTTTCAGAGATTTGATTCTTAGCACAACTACCTTAAACGATTTCAATGCCTTAAAAACGATGAAAATTTTTTTTCTCAACAATAAAAACGTATGCATTTTTATGCTTTTTCAAAAAATTGCAACTCTCACAAGTTTTCTCTTTAATTTTTTATTTTGTATTCTTTATTACTCAAAACTTTACCTATAATTTATAATTTTGTACAGTTGGTTACAGCGCGATGGTTCAATTTTAGCGAAATTAAAAAATGGCATAAGCTGCTGTTAAAGTCACGAAAATAAAAGTAATTAAACAATAACAAAATTTGGGCTGTAAGTGACAGAATGTATCAAAATTTTATTGCAATTTCTATACTCTGGAGATGTACGTATTGGAAAAATTGTCCAAAGTCACCTTTATTATAATTGTATATTTTACTCTGAAATTCTACAATAACAAGATATTTTAAAAGCAAATCAAATATTAATGTTAGTACAAAAATTAATGAAACCATAAATAATGAGCGTCTCTGAAATATTTCAAAAAAGGAGAAAAAAATGAAAATGGAAAAAGCGAGAGATCACTGAACATGTTATATTATATAATTCTTTTTAGGTACTAATTTATTGTTCTCACAGTTTGTGATTATAGTTTAAATTTGTTTCAATCGTGACATTGACAAATAGGGATATATAAAATTATATATTTTCTAAAATCGGGGCACTGATTATTTTATTTTTTCTTTCATCATCAATGTGATATTTAAGCGTCAAGAAAGTTTGTCGCGCATGAAGCGCTCGTTGATTGTTCCTAGTAAATTTAAATGACCGACAAAAAGTTTTGAAAGTGCTTAATGTGGAAATGTTAAAGATTTTACAAACAAATTGAAGTCAAATTAACACATAATCATACACTTAACTCACAAATTTAAAAACCGCATTTCTTAATTATTTTGATGTTTAAAACGGTTCTTAATTTTTTCATGAAATAAAATAATTCGTACTTTATCAAAAGAATCAAAATAAGATTTCTAAACGAAAATTTGTATTTTATAGCAAACATCTTCAAGGTCTTTAAGGGAGATTCTACCTTTTCCATTTTAAAACATATTGAAAGAATTGAAGACTAAACTTTGCGAAAAAATGATTAAAGGAGGCTGAAAATCCAGATACAGTGGATCTCTTCCTATCATCTGGATCTGAAGAATTAGCAAAGTCATTATAATACGTTTCTACTTTGCAAGTCGTCAAAGTCTTCATTTATCATTTGACGTTTAATTACTGTGAATTCAACGAATGACTTGCTGTACATCACAAGCGCCAAGGCAATACATCATCCTCAGGGATATCTGCAGGTGTTGATGACAGGGAGAAAGGCAAAGTCAACTTTCTCCATTTTTTGAAAACCCTCTCAGGATCTTCTTGCCAATTTTAAGAAACTGATGAGCACGTACGTCTGTCGTCTGAGCAGATCCATGGCCCACTTTTTTAGAAAGGAAACAGTCCCAGGTTACAGTTAACCAGCGCTCTGACTTGCGAGCAGCATTCTTTGCTCCTATCTTTTCAGTATTTTCAGTCTTCGCCAAGTAGTGAAACAAACTTCTTCCCAATTCAGTTCTCTCGTGGAAGTGAGCACGTGCGTTTGGACTTAAAATTCAAGTTTAAATTATTAGTACGTATACATGGTATTACAACAAATTCGTCTTTCCTTTGAAGACTTTTATTTTATTTGTTTTGTTTTCGTCCGAGTGTGTCTCTAACAGTTTCAAATAGTTACCAACTTTCAAGGGATTCGGTCGTAACACTTGAGAGGTCATGAACGCTTCGGTTACAGTACTTATAGTACTTACAGTACTTACTGTGGTTACTCGCCTGGACGTGTGCAGCTAGTTTGGTGGAATTCCGTTACCGTTAATCGAGTGACTCCTCGTAAAAAGTCATACTATTCCGAAATCTATTTTATATTTTATCTTCACATTTATAATGGGATATCTCACTTTAGTAAGGAGGAATCCTCAAGAACGTGGTTTTACTACCAATTCTCAATTTATATCTTCTTAAAGTGTCTAGAAAAAGTTTTTTACGACGCTTCTTCTCACTATGGCTTGTTTATGATTCTTTAGTCTGCATAACTGGAACCTGCTGAGTTATAATTTTATTAAGTCTTGGAAAACATCAGTTCTTCATTTTATTCTTTTCTGCCAATTATTTCTCTCCTCGGTCTTTATTTGCGAAACGCAGCATTTTTTTATTCATAAGGGTTGATTTGGAGAAGTTTAATTAAAAGAAACATTGAATTTACAAGTTTGAATTAAAATTTTTTAAATTAAATTTTGTGGAGACTACAGATTGTGCTAAAAAAATTTCTTCCGGTTACAATAATGGCCCGCATAAAAAAATAAAACGTATACTATGTTTTCCTTATAGATGCACATTTTTTTAAGTATTGAAACAAAAATAAAAATGATGGGATTTTCTATAAAATAAAATTTTTATATTTAAAAAATTCAACGGAAAAATAAACTAGACTTTCTGGAAAATCGGAATGTAGTTTTGAAAAGATTTTTATATTCAATTGAGTTTTTCGAATTCAGAATCCAGGAGTCTAAATTTTATTTTGGAACTGCATTATAATGCAGTTAGAAATTTATAAATTGTTTTAGAAATGCGTGGGAGGAAAGTAAACTGAAAAAATATAAAGGACTTTTTAAAACTTGACTCTCATGATTCATGTGTGATTCACGATTCTGGAGAATTTATGGTCTTGAATATACCTGAAGGATACGATGCGATCAACAGGTGAATAAATTGCATCCTTCGTTCTTGGTAAACCACAATTTTCTCTTGATGAAAATTTTTAATAACTGTTTTGCAATTTTTTTGTGGATGTAATAACAGACTTAGTCTAAAAAGTCCTCGTAAATTTTTTCAAGAAAATTAAATTCACGATTTTTTCGCCCTTGGGATTAGAGTGATGTTTCTAACGCTCGGTGATATACGAGATTTATTTGAACAGGGTGGCCCTAGGTCAGGGAATCCCTGAAAATCAGAAAAAAGGCAGAGAATTTTATTAGTCAGGGAAAGTCAGGGAGAACAAACTTAATATTTTTAAATTTTAATTTAAAATTACATACTTTATTCTGTTGATAATTTTATAAATTTAAGATCAATGGTCATGGAAAATGAAAAATTGGTCAGGGAAATATTCCAATTTTTTGTTAAAAATTTCTATTTTGGCGTTGAAAATTAAACTGAAATTTTTCTTCGTTGAAAATTCAACTTTTTTTTTCATCAAATTTAATAAATTTCATCTTTTTTGGATAAAAATGTTACTATTTGGTTAAAAATTAATCTTCTGGGTTAAAAAATTGTCTTTTTAGTTTTTAAATTAATCTTTGCTACTAGAAATTTGATCTTTTTCGATTGAAATATCAACTCTTTTTTTGAAAATTCATCTTTGTAGGTTGAAAATTCAACTATTTAGTTAAAAATGGAAATATTTAATTAAAACTTGAATTATTTTTCGAAAATTCAACTCTAATTGAAAATTTAACTGTTTTGTTGAAAACTGTTTTTTTTTGTTGTTGTTGAAATATCAACTATTACATTTTTGTGAAGAGTTTATCTTTTGTTAAAAAATTCAACTTTCCGGATTGAAAATTAAACTGTCTTCTGAAAAATTCGTCCTTAGACTTGAAAATTCAACTACTTGCATGAAACTTTACCTTTTTGGTTTTTAAATCCATATTTTTGGATAAAAATTTTATCTTTTTCGGTTTAAATATCAACTATTACGTTTTTCTTGTTGCTCAAAATTCATCTTTGTAGGTCGAAAATTCAACTATTCGATTTAAAGTTCAACTATTTGGTTGAAAATTAAACTCTTCGGTTTAAATTTCCCTTTAAACCTTTACCATTAAACCTACGCCTTTTAGACTTAAAAATTCAACTATTTGGTTAAAAATGCATCTGATTTTGAATGAATTTACGTCTTTTTTTGGTTAGAAATTCGACTATTTGGTTGAAAATTCATCTTTGTAGGTGGAAAATTCAAGTCTTCGTTAAAAAGCCAAATATTTTGTTGAAAATTTAATTCGTTTGTTGGAAATTTAAGTATTTTGTTAAAAGTTCATCTTTTTTGGTTGAAAATCCAACTGTTTTGTTAAACATTAGTCTAATTGGACGGAAAATCCGTCCTTTTGGATTAGAAATTAATATTTTTTGGTCGAAAATTCAACTGATTTGTTGAAAATTTGTTCTATAAGATTGAAAATTCATCTTTTATGGTAGAAAAGTAATGTTTTTTGCTTGAAATAAATCAGTAAATTTGAAATATTTTAATTTTCATCTGACAGTTTATTGTTTTATTTCGTTTATAAAAATTCTATGTAAAAATGTTACAATGATTAAAATGCTGACCTTGGAATGTTAATAGTTAGGGAAAATGAAAAATTTGACAGGGAAAAATTAGGTAAAAGTCAGGGAATTTGAGGAAGAAAGGATATAAAGTTAATGCTTGATTATATTCGGGATTCCTTAAAAAAATTTTGATGTTAAAATCTTTAAAAAATCAACGCTTTCGACGAAGGTGGGCGAACCCGGAACCTTTCGATTGCCGGTCATGCCGACAAAATATATTTCAGGATTATTATTAAGAAATTAGAAACTAGAAAGTTACTCACTTTCATACATTGATAGTATTATTTTTTCAATGTTTTTAAAACCGGGTTCTGTATTATAAATGCGAAATTCATATTTCTGGTTTTGCATAATTCTAAGTACATATGTTAATATTGATATTACGATGATAGAAATAATTATGATCTTAAAAAATTATTCAAAATTATTAAGTGTTTTTTTTATGATTTTTAGGCTGATCACAGATTTGAGCAGCTTAAAAAAGCGACAGACAGAATCCAAAAAGAAATCGAAGAAGTTACAGAAAGGGAACACGAACTTCGAAACGTAGGAAGCATAAAAACCACATCACATGAAACCGTCGATTCGAAGGTATTTTTATAATATTTTAAGTTAATTGTTGATTAAGTTTTTTTATTCCTTATTTTTAATTTTATCTGAGAAACTTGTCCTTGTATATTTAAATGAATCCAAGTGTTTTATTCCACCTTTTAATTTTTGTTGAATATTAATTAAATATTTATTATTTTTCAATTCAGTAATTTTATTCTTTCTAAATTTCTCTTGACTTGAATGTTTTTGGAACTCCCTTAAAATACTCGATAAATGATTTTCGGTGATACAAAAGATAATGGAAAGACTTGTGTGAAAATAATAGCTTATTCATTTGGAAGACCTCGAGGCAAGATAAAAGAATTCTTATTAAAGTGAATTTTTTTTTATTTTGAAGAAAACAAAGGGGTACTTTAGGAATAGGAAATTATCATATTTACACGTTGGATAAAGCCTTGATATGTCCGTGAACAATTGTCACGTATCTTCCGCAATCAGATCTTATCTCCAGGTTCTTCTGTGCAATTCAAACACTATCACTTTGCTTTGATTATGATTATATTGCTCGACTAAAACGGAAATGAATTATATGTTCAATCAGCAAAATCATATTATCGATTTTATCGCAAGTGGTCATCATTATAAAAAGATAAAAGTTCAGGCATTTTTGCAACTGTACTTATTTCTGAGGAAATCGAAGGAAGATTATATTTATAATGTATTTTACAATCCATTTACACCTTGGTCGAAAGCTTGAAGTAAAAATAGAAATTATAAAATGTCAAGTTATCAGATCCATTTTTTATAAAAGATAATATATGGATTTGTAGATTTTATTTCTTTATCAAGGAAATGATTCAAATAAAGTATGTACTTTTATAACTTGACATTCTTCCCTGTTTTTAAGAGAGAATAAAACACAGAGACTCTCCTGAGTAAAATTTTACTTTCCAATTCAATCGCTTAGATTTGGAAAAATTAGCAGTTCTTCCGTGAAA
>JAUELO010000078.1:1531203-1541723 GCA_032357855.1 Amphibolips quercusostensackenii | reverse complement strand
TCCCCGCCTGGCAAAATTAAGATCAAGATCGCCAAAGAGAGACTTAAGGTCACAGAGGCGATTTCTGCCTCGCCGATTCAACCTGTTCAGGGTCCACTCAAGATCAAGATTCGCACTGATGCAATATCCAGGACTAGCTCGAGTACTGGAGACTCGACGACGCACGAGAGTCGGAAACGCGAGCGCAGCGACGAGAACCCGACCACCAGTGGACCACCAACTAAGAAGCAGCAGCCGGTCTCTAATCCTGGATTTGTTCAGCAAAGATCCAACGAGAGACAGAATGGCAGGCACTATAACTCCAGCAGTAATAACAAGGTACGTGGAAGCGGCAGAGGTGGCCGCCACTTCCCACCGCGCCAGCCCTACGCTCAGCAGCTCCGCGAAGGTTTCTATCAGCACTCTGAACAGCCTTTTCCGGGTGCTCGTGGTCCTAGAAATCCTCTCCTTCGACCTAATCATCCGGGTGCAAATCCACAGAGGGGAGAGCCCTTCTTTTTCCCCAATTATCCACCACCTCCGATTTATAATCCAGGGGGGTTTATGTATGATCCAGGTGTTTATTATCAGCCGTATCAGCAACAGCAACATCAGAGATTTAATTTATACCCTGGGAACATGATTGTGACTCGGGATGGCACAATTGATACGAGTGTTCCACCGCCGGCTTTACCTCCCAATTTGAGAAACGCGAGGAATAAATCGGAGGCGCTTAATCCTCCTGTGCCAAAGGGGGAGAGTCCACCTCCTTTGCCTGACGGACCTCCACCTAGTTCCTCTCCTCCACCGCCTCCTCCTCCTCCTCCACCTGAGTAGAAATGAAATATTTTGGATTTTAGGTAGAGTAGATGATTTTGTGTTTTATTTTTCTATTAGAGGGTAGATGATGTTTGAGTTTGGGGTGATTCTATGAAAAAAACCAGGCCGAGGAGAAAAGTTTATGGAGAAAGAAATGTTTGAAGATGTTTTGTGGAGAAAGTTAAAGACGGAAATTTATTATTGAATATAAGTTATTCAGATTCGTTATTTTGTTTTATATATTATTTTAGAGCGGGGAGAAGTTTTCTAAATTTTATTAGTTTAAAATTGACTTATTATTTTTATTTTTCAGTGAGTAAGGAAAAGTTTTGTTACTTTAGTTTTTTTTTACTTTTCTGACAATAGATTCAATATTATATTTTTCTGGTTGTGAATTGTAAATTGGTTGTGATTGAATTGTGAATTGAGAATTTCAGACTGGAAGCTTTTAATTTAGAAAGTATTTCTATTTAAAGTTTTCAATATGCATGCAATTTTGGTTTTAAAATATTCGATTGGAAAATATTTTAAGTTAAAGGCTATTTTTTGGATTCATTTTCATTCAGCAATCATTTAATTAAACATATTTTCAGTTGGAAAATGCAGAATATCACGTCCAGTTATAAATTTAAAGAGAATTTCAGTGGAAAATATTCGAGTTGGAAAATGATTTGAATCTGAAAGACTGATTGATAAATAAAGCTTCCAGTCTGTAATACTTTCGAATTACAACCTTTTTTGAAATAAGATAAATCTTAGGAATTTTTAAATTATGTACATATTTTCACATTCAGTCATTTTCCACGCTTGAAATTTAAAAGCATTTTTATTTTTACATTGTGATATTTTTCCACTTAACTCCTTTTTATATTCATTAAGATCAAAGTAAATATAATTTTAATGCAATTAGTATATAATTTTTAAATATGAATATTAATAAAATATTGAAAAAGGGCAAAAAGTTCTGTCCAACATAGTTTTTTTTTAAAAATTAGGAAAAATAGCATGGGCTAAAATTATTGCAAACATTTCTTTCTTCGCAAAATTTTCTTTTTTTCCGTGTTTCCAGATTTAAGCACGAGTTGAGTTACATTTATCTCTACACTAATTTTTTTCTCAATAGACTTCCATTTCTATAAATATTGTATTAAAAAAATATTTTGTAATGCCTTTATCATTTTTTTATGTACTATTTAATTTCTTTGGAATTTAAATATTTAAAATTTTTTATTTCAATTTCTATGTCATTTAGAGCTAGATACGTTTACATCCAAAAGCTTTTCAGTTTCAACACTACACAAATTTTGAATTGCAATTTTGAAAAATTTATTATTTGACTGCTTAAATTATCAGAAGCGTTTCTGTTTTTTTTTTCGTGCTTCTACACTTAAGATAAAAATGGAAGTTCATTAAAAATTGAATTACGCACAAGTTATTCTATTTCTATTTAAAGATTTTTTTTTAATTGACGAAGCCTTTGTTGTTCATATCGATTCGAGAATGATACATTAAGATTTTTTTTTAACAACGCTCTTTTCAGTAGAGGCATTTTTCTTTTATTCGACATTTTTAAACAACATTAACATCCTTTTGTTCTTATCTAATATATGTTTTTTAATTTGCAATTTATTTAAGAACAAAACGCGCGGAACAAATGACAATTGTCTATCAGAGAAAATTAGCAAAAAATATCCTAGTAATTTCATCGCAATTACTAATTGTTTTCTAGATCGTAAAAATCCTTTTCAACATGAATAACAATATTAATTCTGCATGTTGACAAATCCAAACGCTTCGTTAATCGAGTAACGAAATCGATTACGCAAATTTTTTTATTTTTTTAAATACATACAAATAAATTTCTTTCTGTTTTTCAAAGATTTGAAAAATGCTTTCCTTCTCAAGATATTATTTTGTTTTCTATTTTTTTTCTTAGAGTCTCTTTTTCTTTGATTTGTGTGCATAGTAGATTTAGGAGCATGGGATTGTTCACTACCTTACTATTTATGTATGTACTTGAACTTGACTTAATTTTTTTCTTTTGAGGAAAAGACGAATTTAGTAGGGATGGTAAAACTTATCGTTAGGGAAGCCAGCCTTCAAGTTAAGGACATTTTTTTTATACGTACATGACACAAAAGTAGTCATACCTAGGGAGTTCCTTACAATAAGAAAAGTATTTTAAAGACGGCTAAAAGCTGGACTTTGATATTTATTTTATTAATTACTTCTCGTGCAAAATGAGAAAACTTAGCAATTTATTTCAAGAAAGAGAATGTTTCCTTTAGGGATTTTTAAAGCTGACACAACAAAAATATAGAGAATGTAGAAGTGCGTTCAGAAAATGAGAACAACATTGTTTGCTTTCTATTTAGAGGTAATTTTTAGTAGTGACACTATATTTAACTTTTAAATTTTAAATGTAGAACATTGTGACCAGTCTTAGTAATGTTTAAAGAAAACAAAAATTTAAAAAGGTTCATAAAAAACAAAGTCTGAATCGTTATCTTTAATAGAAGAAGTATAGCCTTTCCGATCAAATGCTGTAGCGCGATCTTTCATTTACAAATTTTTCACCAACTTTAAAAGTTGATAAGAATAGACACATTTATTTTTTTACTTAGACTTTAGTATAATATTATTTTAAAGAAGAAATTTTCTATCAATCAATATTTAAGATAAGTTTTCTCTTTAAGTAGTCGATTTTTTCTTTTACTTATGGAAGTAAATTTAATTCGGTCTGTGAAACGTTTTAATTGTCCGGAAGATTTCTTTGTACATTTTGAATGAGACGCTGAAATTTATCACATGCTACAGAACAAAATAATATTACTCAGGAATGAATAGAGACAGTGTATTACAAATAATTGTTAATTACATAATGACGAATAATTAATATATAGATTTACATATATATATTCTGAGAAAAAGTGAGTTTATATGTGTTGTTACAGTGTTTGCCATTAAAAATATATAAATATATATTAGATGTACATATGACTAGAGAAAATATCGCGTCATCGTCACTATTGTTACGAACGTCACATTTCGAACATCCTCATCGACACTTTGTTTATTAATTTTACGAATTTAACGGTGAATATTACACTTACGATTAGTTCTTTTACGACTGTGTTTACCTTCGCATTATTTGCGGCATTCTCTCTCATTTTTTTCTGATCCAGACTTTCCAAGAAGTTTTGCAATTTGTACTTAACCTGACGAAATTTTGTGCGAAATTGTAACCGACAGTGTTAACTTTATTCAAAACCAAAGTGAGGTGTTCATTGGATTATCGTCACACCTTTTTCGAAAATTCTGCGGTTATCTTTTAGAAAATTGGACAGGTTTAAATTATATTTGAAAGGTTTTCATAGCAGAAGAAAATCTTGTGGCGAAAGAGTCATCATGAGAATCGAGCAATGCTCGCAGAAAGCCCTAATATATTTTCTAATTTTGTTAATTAATTTGTTTGCATCCCTAAGGATACAATGGAATTAAGCATCTGCAAACTAGTCTCAGATTCTGATCCGTTTTTAAATATTTGCCAAGGAAAGAGAATTATACAAGTTTTAATTTAGATTTTTTTATAGTATACACTTTAATGGTGGATTTTGATTTCAAAGAGTCAAACATTCCAGTGAATTGATATTTTTAGTTTATGTTTGTTGATCAATCGGAAGTTTCCGCGAGATTATTTGCTCTGAACAATATTAATTTAGAGAAAGCGACAAGGTAATTGCTAAGGTAAAGCGACTTCAGATTTTTTTACGGCGAAAATAAAAAGAGACTGCGGCAAAGATTTACTGTACCGATTGAGTGTTTTCGAGGATTTACGGCTAATTTTGTAAACAACCATGAAAAGGAAAAGGATTCGAATGAATTGTAACGCGTTCGTTACTTCGACTTTGTGTATCCAATGTATTTTTACTTGTCGCTTCTGGTTCCTGTTTCGGTCAATTCCGACAATTTAAATTCTGGGCGTCTCGTAATTCTTTTCTAAAATTCCGTCGTTCAAAAGTAGAAGTTCAGATTTGAAAAGTCCTATTTTAGGACAAATTAAACCAAATCTTGATATATTTTTAAACTAAGCCTTCCTGGTTGGAAGCGAAAGCAGGAATCGTGGGCGGCATGATCGAAATCAATAAAAATAAACGTTCTGTGGAAACGAATATAACTTAGTAATTATTTTGTCTCTTCTTAACTCACTTCGCACATCGCCGCCGCTTTTTGTGTACTAACATTGTTCAGAGATCCTGCGAAAATGCATCATTCGTTACAAAAATTGTTCGCTACGTTATATTAGGTGGAGGTTCCTTAGAAAATCAAATTGAATCAATCTCACATGCGCATGCTGCACGAATTTATCATTTTTTTGGTCATACCTGCACGATTATTTTGCATGCTTTAAAAAATACCCCTTAGCACCTCGATTATGTAATTAATTTGATATTTATCGCTTTTTTCATCATCACAGGTCACACTTCATCCACAACTCAATTTTTTTCAGTTAGGTCAAAATTATTTGGGAAATATCTCAATGACATATTTGTCAAAACGATAATTTTATTTTAAGAACAAAATTCAAATCCTTGAAATTGTTGTCTGTGTCCAGGAACGGAGTTAAGTGTGCAATGTTATTTGCAAATTAATTTATTCCTCTAAATTACCTTATTTAAAAATTTAGTTCAATTATATTCGATTTTTGTTTTTAAATTCTATTATAAATTCTATTTTGAATCAATATCTGGAGTAAATAATTCGTAAAGAATGGAAGTCGATCACTCATTAGTTGACTAGAGGCAATTGAGTTCATTCACATTTGTGCCCCTTCCTTTTCACCTTGACGAAGTGAAAGAAACGGCAGGTGTCGCTCTGTGAAAAGCTGTCCTGTATTTGCTTTATCAACAGGAGGAAAACCTTTTTGTGTTACAAATTATTATTCAACCATTTTTAAATTTACTAATTTTAAAATTATATTCAAATTCCTCATTATTGAAGCTTCTGTGTTGTGAAATTCTAACCTTAATTCACATCGATCCGTCTCTCAATTAACTCTCCATATGTTTGACATTTGCGAGCAAAATTCCGATTTTTTTAAACCCCCGGGGTGATTTATATAAAATTAGTGATGGATTTCATCTCCTTTCATAATCTAATATTTTTTCATTAAATATTTATTCATATTTTATGACAATTAGTTTGACCGCTTTCCCAATTTGCTCTGTTGGTAATTTTCATACCTTCCGGGTTCTGAAATTTTAAATTCCTTTTATTTATAATCTGCAATATTTGGTAAGTACTTTAAAAGAAAAAAGTGATTGACAGGAATTTTTTCCAGTTTAATTATTTGCGTTACTAAAAAGCTGTTTTCCCAAAATTGTTTAATCTTCCGAATTGAATAACAAACCAATTAATTAAAACATTTCCTTTTGTTTCAGGAGAAGCACTCTTCGAGTCATCATAAGAGTTCGCATAAGTTATCACAGCAGTCGACGTAGTGGAAACCCTAGATAGGTTAATAGAAAAAAAAATTGTCGAGTGACTTTTTCGACCGGAGCCAATCTATGAGACCGGAGGAAAACTGAGAAGAAAAAGCATATAAAAGGAAAGAAACATTGTACAAAGGACATCGCCGTTGACTTACGCCCGAGACAAAGTAATGCCTCGAAATTTAGACGCGTTCGTCTCTTAAGAAAATATTTTTCCTTCCCTTTCTCACCTGCTCCGACTGTCATCCAAACGCCGGAAAAAATTACATCAAATATGTCTAGAATTTAAATAATATTTCAGAATATGTAATTCTTAAATTCTCGCATGTCTTTAAAGTATTTTGAGCTCTTTTTTGTTAACATTATCAAATGCTTCAGACGCGAGAAAATTATCAGTATGCAAATTCTAGGAATATTTGATGGTGAATTTCCTCCAATTTGTCAAGTTTCCCGCTTTTGGCGTTACTTTCTTATCAATATGTTATCAATTTGGGTTGATTCGACGGAGCGAGATACGAAGAAATAATAAACAGGCGCTGTACGTTAGTGAATCTAACGTAACTTAACTTATCGTTGCACGCTCTCGGATAGATTATAAATATTATAAATAATTATATAAATCCATGGGAAATGGTCGGAAGCGAGAAAAGGGTGTTATATAAAACTCAGGTCAAAGTAGATATAATAATTTTATGCGAAGAGGGAAATTCTCTCCGATTTTTTCGTTCCTAAACTCCCTCTCTCTTTGCGATTCTGCTTTTTTATTTTTAGAGCATACACAGTAATTTTTGAAGGCCAAGTATGTATCAATAGATTAGAAAAAAATGGAGGCCTCAAAATTGCTTGAGCGTTTTGAATAATCCTCAAACCTGGCGTTTTCGTTCAAACTCATGTAAAGAAAATTAAATAATAAAAAGAAGTAATTTTAAAAATAAAATATATTTAGCCAGAAATTAAAAGAAAATGAGCTTGAGAAAATAAAACTGAGATTGAACTGAAAAAAACTGGGTTTAACAAGCTGGACTCGATTTCCGAGACTCCCTTTGCTTTCCAAGACTGACTAGAATTATTCTACGTTTATGACGCAGACTGTCGCCGAATTTCTCATTTTCTCACACCGAGACAGGGAGAAAATGGTATTTATATAGAGTGCATTTAATATCGAAGTTTAGAACGTCTCTAAAATCCTTGGGAATAATTTCGGAGAGAATTTCGCTCGAGACTCTTTCTCGTCGTGGCGACGAGTGTTCTTCGTAGACATGAAAATGGAGAAAAAAGCGAGAAAAAAAGTAATAAGAAAAATCGGAAATGGAAATGAAACGGTAGTTTGAGTTTCCGGATCCGAGATATATTTATTAATCGACGTTTCACTCTGTAAAATAGCCCCTCCCTTATCATTATTATTCTTATTACTGGTCGTGTTGTTCAGCGATCCATCGAATTATACTATCGCTAATTTAGTATAATGACGATAACAATATCGATGAAAACATTCTCAGACTGTAAATAAAATTATTTTGTATGCCAAAATAAACCAAATGGATATGACTACGACACGATGTGACACGTACGTACACGTGAGGATTAAACGAGAAATATATAGAAATATTATAATTATTATTAATTATTATTATTAATTGTAAAGACACGCGCATTACACACTCGTGTTATTAACACTTTGAAACTTGAACCGCTTAAAGAATCCGCGAGGACGAGAGGTTCTTGAAAAACAGAAAGTTTGAAGATGCAGTAAAAAAGGTTCTGTCGAAATTCGAATATCTTCAATCTTTTATTTTTGGTTTTTTTAACTTTTGTTAGTAGAGGATTCTCAATTGGAATAAATTCTATTCCTAGAGAATTCTTACGATGTTTCGATGAGAAGATTCATTTCAAAAATGAAACCCTGCATTGCCTTAAATATGAGATTTATGAGATTGTTAGAGATTTCAAAGATAGGGTTGGAAAAGATTTAAAAATAGGATTCCGATTTTCTATTTTTTTAAAGTTGTCTTTGAGTGTGAAATAAAAATTCTCATCGAATCTGAAAATTTTGCGTAAATACTTGTACTTATTTTGAAATCAGTTTAGAAGATCCTTAGCCACGAACAAAAGTAATTTAGTGGAATGTTTTAATTTCTGATAAATTTAGTTTTTATGTGTATATGACAATTGAAAAACTTGAAGAAGACATCGTTTCTGAATGTTTATTTGTATTGTGAATAACTGGATATTTTAAGGAAAATCGAAATCGAGTTATTCGTTTTTAAATCAACTTTGGTGCAATTGTTGCGAAGACTTTAAATTTGTTCGTGTAATTTTGTAGAAACAAAAAACGAACATTTGTCTTTAGTTGTAGGAACTTAAGTTTAGTTTAAAAGAAGTATTTTTACATTTTTTGTTTGTTTTTAAATGCGGCTAAGAATCTTTTCAAACGGATGAGTTTGCTGAGAGCAAAAGAGAATTTAAAGTTTCTTAAATAAACGAAAAAAGCGAAGTTGAAAATATGCACGAAAACGGTGATTTCATTTTTCCCTTTTTACTTCATCGGATTCTCTTCTGTTCTTGCGAGATGAGACATTGGATCTCAAATTAATTAATTATTTTTCTCTTAGTTACAAATCCTTTCTAAGTTATTTCGTTCGTTAGTCATGAAAGAAAAGTGTAATTAAAAAAAAAAGACTTAATTGTATGTTGAAAATCATAAAAAATTGTTTGCTACTTTTATTTTTGCGGAAATGTTGCTCCGTGCTTTTTGTTGAGGGTGGAAAATCCGAGGCAAGGGATTCGGGAAAATACATTTTTTTAATTCACTGTTTTTAGGGAGTTTTTTCCTTTGTATCTTTGTTTCATTGTCGAGAGGCTTCATTAAGTATTTTCATGATCAGGTCGTCATCATTAATCGCCTCGCTGGATTTTCATTAAACGAGTCATAAATATGAACTTTAAAAAAGTTTTTCGTTCTCTCATGTTACTAACGTCTATTTGTGCCGTTATGTACCTGTAAATATCAATAAAACGACGATATACTCAAACGAAAAAAATCTCTGATTATTTACCCTTTTTAGTTTCAAGTTTACATTTTGTTGTCTCATTTAGTGTATATTAAGCAGGTTCTAAAATTATTATTACTGTACACTTTCATTTACAGTTGAATGTTACCGACAGAATTAGCTGCGCGGATAGCACTCGGATGGGTGACCATGTGCGACGTACGACCGGGTTGTGTATTCGCTGCGTTTTAACTAATGTCGGGCGGGACGTTTGACGCCGAGGATGAGTGTGCATTCAATTTGTGGTGTCGAATGTCTGCCTTCAAACTCGACTATCGAAAAAATCGGCTGAACTCTGGAGTTGGGTTTCTGCAGTTTTCCTCTCCCCTGGCCAAACCTCCAGTTAAATTCGAGTACTTCTAATAAATTGGATGCAGCTTGGGTTAACACTGTCTGTGATTCTAAGCCCACCTTAGTAAAATAAAAATTTGCATAGGCCCATATCCAGTAAAGTGAAGTCGTCTGTCAGCATGTCTACTCATACTAAAGGACTTAAAGAATACTTGATCAGCGAGGGTAACCAGTGTATAGCCTGTTTCGCCGGGGTTCAAATAAAAAAGCATAGTACGATAGGTTTAAGCCGCAGCACAGAGGGGCAAAAAAGGTGTCTCTGGACAAATCAGTCTACAGTCCACAATTTAAATCCAATTTTAATGTTTTTTTTTGCAAATCAAAGCTAATAAAATTCTCCATAGATCGGTCGAGACCGATTTAAAAAAAAATATTTATTTTTTATTTATTAACAAAAATTGAAGAAAAAAAAATTTCTCTTGAAAAGTACCGATTTTCGAAAAATACTTGGATTCAATCCAAAATACCCAGAATCAATAAAGCAACTATCCACAAAAGTTTTCTAATAGCTTATAAATTGTTTAAAAACTAATTGAATTTGTTATAGACAAATAAGTGAGTGAAAATGGATTCATAGTGATTGGCAATAGCTCGTGAACAATTTTCACTAAATTTGAAAAATTTATAGACAAAAACCGTTTTTAATTGAATTAATGAAATATAATAAATGAATTGTTATTTTATAAACAAATTTTATAAACAATTATCCATAGCAGGTAGTTATGTTAAAATAAATAAAGCTTTTTTTTATCGAATCGGGTAAAAATTACACGAAAATGTCATAAAATTATTAGATTTATTCATCCAATAGCAACTGATGATTGTTTAA
>JAUELO010000078.1:1244112-1256900 GCA_032357855.1 Amphibolips quercusostensackenii | reverse complement strand
TTATTTTAAGCCAATAAAGAAAAAGTCGTACTACACATTTTTAAGGAAAACGATTTTTTTTAGTGAATAAACATCTCATTTTTCTTAAAAACTACCCAAATATGAATAGCAGTTCATGGATTAAAATTGTTCCCCTTCCTAAAATCTATAAAATTATAACGTTACTAGTTGTTTATGTTTTATATTTTAAAGATTTTTAGAAAAAGATAGAATGGATCAATAAAAATGAACTAAAATAGCATGTATTTTAACGGACTTCAACGTTTTACTTTTTTTTTAAATGTTTGATTTTAGTTCAATTACAATGTAAAGAAAATATTCCATGTGAATATTAAGATTCCTAAACTTCAAAGTAAACAAAAATGGGGTTTAACTTATAATAATGAAGAAACCTAATTTTTAACGTTTACAAATCTCATTTTTCTCAAAAGCAACGCAAAATATGAATGGTAGTTCATCATTGAAAATTGTTCTACTTCCTGAAATATTTAAAATTATACCCTAACCAATTTTTCCCTGATAATAGAAAAAATCGATAAAAAATATACTAAAATAGCACTTGCTTTCAAATTGTTACTGAATAAGAAACAAACGTTTTTAAGAATAAAATGTTGCATTTCGTTAAACTAAATGCACTTTAACCGACTTTTTCTATCTTTCTGAGAAAATTTTTTAATATAAAGAAGATAAACATCCTGTAACGGTATATTTTTTTAGATTTCAGGAAGTGGAACAATTTTGAACTATGATTGCGTTTTCATTTCTGGCGTTGTTTCCGACAAAAATGAGATTTTTAATAGTTAAAAATAATGTTTTTTTCAATTTCAGAAATAAACACCAATTTTTCTATACTCTGAAGGTCAGGAACCTTAATAATCTCATGGAAGATGTTCTTCAAATTGCTTCTGAACAAAAAAGAAACGTCTTTAAAAATTTAAAGTGTTTAAATAATTAAAATGTTTAAAATTAAAAAATAAAGTGTTAAATGTGGTTAAACTAAATGCTATTTTATCTGATTCGTATCCTAAGCTCAATAATTTCTTTAACTTTTTTTCCATTTCATAAAATTTAGGGCTTATTCCTCAATAAACAACAAATACTTTTTGGGTGAAAAAAATTTCTTACTCTTTAATATGTAATTAGAAAAAATTGAAAACGAAGAAAATTATTTTCAGACCTAAAAAGGCCTGGCGGAACCTCTAAACAATGTTTTGAAATAAAAGGAAATTTATGGCTGTATTTCTTCATCAAAAGAGAGAAATTTATGTGGTAGCGTTCGCAAAACTCAAAATCATGTTTAATTAATAGTTACGAAAGTACAATCTTGTAAAACTTAGACTTGAGTGGGTTCTTTGTTTTACGCGTATCACACTTACCTAAAATGACAGAAATTTCTGAAATCGCTGAATCGCTACCAAACAAAAATTCAACATTTTTCTTCAGGCAAGTTTTGGTTGATTGAAGAGGGGGAAGATTAAAAATAAAAAGTCCAAAGCAAATGTTGTCAAAATCAGAAACAAGAGTCTTCTCCAATATTTGAAATATCATTAATCAAAGTCTTAACTTTGTAATTTCGTATCACACCCATATCAACCCTATCAATTATTACCTACTAACGCTGTAAAATTGAAGCTTTTTTTTAATTTGCATATTTCAAAAATGAAACAAAATTTTAATAATCTTGAACTTTGTCCATTTTTTATTTTAATCATTTTGTTTGAATATTGCTGGTTCAGATTTTACCTATTCCTTCCAAAGTCCAAAATTGAACAACTTACGTGCTTTTACATTTACATTAATTGAAAATTGTCTTATCATTGTTTTCGATTAAAATTTAAAATTGTTCAATTTACTGTGCGAGTTCAATTATGTGCTAACTGTTCAGTTATCTACTACCCATTGCATTAAAATTCAAATTATTCAATTTAAGTGTATCAGTTTACAAGTTCAGATTTTCAGTGTTTTACATTTCATGATATTGTTGGTATTCTAAAAATAATTATTGCTAAATACCTGCTGTTTCAATTTGTGGAATTCCCCCAATGTATTTAATTAAACAAACATTATTATAATACTGACCAAATAATTTAGAAAAAATAGTATCTGAATCTTACTAGTTTGTCAAATAGTCGTGCAAAAGAATTGATTTCAGTTTTTTAATAATTAAACTGCTTATTATTTTTTCTTTTTTCTATCTATTGATGCATAAATTTAATAAAGAATGCTTCGAATTCAATATTTTTCAATTAAGTTAGAAATCATATTAATTTGAAATTGCACATCTTAGAGCTGCAAGAAACAGATTTCTGAGATTCAAAATATTGTTTCGAAACTGTATGATGAAATTTTAATTTGTAAAGTGATACACTTTTTGATAGACTTTTTTTTTATCGTCCAGTTAATTGAAAAGACTGTTTCTTTCTAGGTAAAGGACTGGGAAAAGAAGAAGACGGAATAGTTGACGCTATAAAACCGAAATTAAAATTTGACACCGCAGGCGTGGGTCATAAATCCGATATTTGCAACAACTGGTGGGAATCAGTTTTCAACAAAGCCGCAAAGAACGTTTCCGTCGACAAAAATTCTTCCGGAGTTTCCTTAAATGTAGTGGACCAAGATGCCACAATATTCTCAAATAAGCAAGACTTAAAGTCTCTGCAGAAAGAACACAGGTCAGGTTATAAGGCATTCCTAAAAACTTCCATACTAGAGAATGGAAAGTTGACCCAGAATGAAATGAAAGATATCAAAGTAGAAGTGAAGCCTGAACTTCCCAATTTCACAGTCAGCGACGATGAATTGTTCAAGGCCTGTGGAGGCAGAACTGCACACAAAGGAGCCAGACATGGATTGAATTTAAATGGAAAACTTTCCAGAATTGCGCAGCAAGAAAAAGAAATGCTCGCTGCCTTATCGTTACAAAAAGGAAGCATCCAGCCAAAGGAGGTCGCTGAGAAGAAAGACAAGGAATCCAAAAAGAAGAAGAGAAAAAGAAAAGCTGCTGAAACAGAAAGCGAAGAGGATATCATTGACGAGGACAATAAAGATATTTCTCATTTGCTAAACACTTCGAAGGATAAAAGTTTACTGAACAAGTCCCAGAAAAAATCGACGAAAAAAAAAATTAACTCCCTGGTTCAATTGATGGACAAGTCCTGCAAACTCGAAGAAAGTCGGGAAGGTGCAATCGAAAGATTCCAGTGCAGCTTGAATAAAAAAAGGAGGAAAACAGCAAGCCATGATGCAGGAAACGAATTTATTTACTCAAAGTCTGTGGAGAAAATGACTAGGCTTTGTAAAGAAATGGAGAAAATAATAGAGAAGTGTAAGAAACTTGATCCAAAGACGGAAAGTAACTGTGATACTCGTACTGCTAAAGACGAAGAAGATTATTTGGATGTCTTCAAAGACATTACTTTCAAGCGTTACGAACAACAGGATCCTGAAAAATTTCTCACCCAGATGAAACACAAATTGAAAAACAAAACGGATGACAAGAAAATGAATAAGTTGAGCGAACAACTTGACAATTCTTGTTCCGTTAGTGGAAAAGGATCGAAGAAGAAGAAAAAGAAGTCTCGTGATCGGTTCGTCGCGTTTGATAACGATATTATTTCGAGGATAGATGCAAACAAATTGAACAGTAAAATTGAAAAAAAGAAGAGAAAGCGTTTGTTGAAAGAACACTCATTGGCATTGCTAGTAAAAAACATGAGTTCAAAATCTAAAGGTAAACCAGAATTAAACAACTTCGTGTAGAAATTTTAAGATGTTTGGACTAACCGAAAAATTTCGAATTTTTTAAATTCTGTAATTTAATTTAAGATGTTTTTTTCTTTTAGGAAGTCTGTTTCCCTATTCTGTTATACTAAAAACAATTTTATTCCCTTCAAAAAATGTCATCAAAATGTATACTATACAAGTGTACATACTCAAGTTTCACAATGAGTAGCGAATCTTGTAATTAAGTCGTGAATTTTATTTTCTTACTCCCGAGGTAAAGATGGTTAAAGTGTTAAAAAAACATAATAAGGGATGCATAATGATGGCCAATACTGTTTTATACATAATTTTGTATTTACTGCCGAAAAGTGATTGTTTATAATGTAAAATATGCATCACGAAATAAATGAGGATACATTTACTATACATATATGGTTTTATTCTTCATATTTACCAATTAAATGTACAATTTCAAACAAAATTATTTCGAATATATATCTATTTGTAATTTCAATTTCACTAATTTCGTCATATTTTAATCGTATTTCTAATGAAATAGAAAAACTAATTTTTATATTAAATTTTAAAGAGGAAAAAAATATAGTTTTTATTTACAAACACACTAGCATCCTTCATCAAATTCACAGCGTTTTCATACTTTGAGCAATTTTTTTAAAGTCAGGTTTGTTCTTTCATGGAACCGAGTTCGTTTCTAATTGTTGTCCAGATGTAACCAGATCCAGCACCTGTGTATGGGATCGGATATGGAGTATTTTTTAATTTAAAATAATCAGATGGTGCGTGCATCACAAATTCCATGTATTCCAGTTTTCGTGGCAAATCTTCTTCTGGACCAATTACATAGGTTTCGGGAATAAATCCATTTTCTGGAGGTGGACTGTTGACAACGTTAAATATAGAGAATGTTCAAACAGAATGAATAATTATTTTCTCAAGTATTATCAAATTAAATAAATGTAATGCCTCGGATTTTAAAACTGCTTAACTATGCTTAACTATGCTTAACTATTATATAAATTTAATTTGAATTACATAAAATAATGTCTACCTAGCTGTCGTTGGCAAAAGCCACGTGACTGCTGCACTCTTTTCACAATATTGATCAGTCAAAAGTCCTCGAATTTGTGCATAATAAATACCACCATCTTCATCCTGCATTGAAACTATGTCTCCCACTTGAAAATACGAGCCCTTATAAAATACAAAATCACTAGTAACGACCGTTGCCGTTGCAGTTGGTGCTTTCATCGGCTGAAAAAGAAAGAAAAAAATGATTGAAAATGTCTTACTTATTAAATACGCGTATCTCGAAATTATTCCCTATTTTTCTAAAGACCGAGTCGAACCGTCCGGGCTTTTTCTGGACAGATTAACTTTCAACCAACCCGCTGCATTTATATTCAAGAGAAATGAAATTTCTACTAAAATTGATTAATTTTTAGATCGAAAAAAAAACAAACTTAAAAGGAAAATTGAATTTTCATCCAAAACAAAATTTTAGTTCGACTTTTCAACATCAAAATATGAGTTTTATATAAGAAGTAAACCTTCTACGAAGATAGTTAAATTTTCAGAACAAAAGACGAATTTTCAACAAAACAGATGAATTTTCAACGAAAAAGGATGACTTTTTGACAAAATAGTTAAATTTTCACACAAAAAAAAATATTTCAGTTGACTTTTCAAAAAAAATATGAAGTTTAATTAAAAAATAAATTTTCTACGAAAATTGTTAAATTTTCGACCAAAAGGGATGACTTTAACATGAATAAAATTTCATATGGAAACCCATATTTTTATTTCAGATTCAGATTCTCCATTAAGAAATACGTAAGTTTAATCCGAATTTTGTTTTTTTTTTTAATTTTGAAATTCTTAAGTTACCCCGCTAATGACCCTAAGGGGTGGGATGTGGGGTAAATTTTTGCGGAGTCGCCTTGCCTCCTCGAAAATAAAAAGTTTTTATTACGGACACAAAAATTTACCCAACCCCCTAGGTGCGGGAGGGAGGTAACTTGAAAATTTCAAAAAGGAAAAAAATTTCAAACAAAATTTTGGGATAAAACTTACGTATTTTTCAATAGAAAATCTCAATCTAAAATAAAAAATAGAAGTTTTCATTTGAAATGTTAACGTACCCCCCCCCCCCCCACTCACCAGGGTGGGGTGTGAGGCTAATTTTTGCAGAAACGCTTTTCCTCCTCAAAAATAAGAAGTTTTTATTGAGGAGATTTTTTTCGTTAGATGCGTATTTCTTGAGATATTTCGATACCTCAAGCTAAAAGAATCACCCTGTATACAGAAACTGTGAAAGCAATTTTCCTTTTAAATACGTTTTTTTTTTTTAGTTTAAAGTATTTTTAACACTAATATTTATTTAAAAGCTAATTATTGACTGATTTAAAAATGCTACTTGTTTGATTCTTTTTTTTTTTTTATTTCGTAGGATACTTTTTTTCTTCAGAAAAATACTTCTTTGGTACTTTTTTAATTTCATAGAGCACTTTGAGGCATGCAAGTTGAATTTACAAGATTTGGAATATTTTCAGGTGTGACTTTTTTATCGACTCACAACTTGAGAGTATGAGAAGGAAAGCTGATGGTCTCTTATATATAATTCAGGTCGTCACTATGTCGATTTTACTGTCATTTTTTAATGTTAGTGCATTTTTTATTATGTTACAGATTTTAAAATTAGAGAGTAATTAACACTCTAAAAAATGTACAACATCAAGAAATGTGAACACTTTACAAAAATTTTGCAAATATTTGTAAAAAATTTAATTATTTCTGTAATATACCCATTTATGTAAAATTTCTTAAAGACTCATTTCCGTTTTACCACATACTACCATTAGGCTTCGAAGTTTCACACTTTTACTTTTTTGATACATTTTTAGGCAAGACTACATTGCTGATGCCTAAAGAAAGTTAATTAAAAAGCCGTAACAATTTAGAGAAAAAACAATATTGTAGACCGACTCCATTTTAAGTCAGACAGGTTCTACACTTGAAGCAACATAATCTATCAGAAACAAATTTTCTAGAAGATAGTTGAATTTTTATCAAAAAAGTTCATTTTTAACCAAGAAAGATGACTTTTCTACTATTAAAGATAACTTTTAACAAAAAAGATTATTTTCAATCAAGAAAGATGAATTTTTAATAAAATAGATGAATTCTCACCCAAAAAGTTGAACTTTCAACAAACAAGAATCATTTTCTACCCAAAAAAGACGAATCTTTAACAAACGAAGTGTCTCGCCGTCCCGAAATTCGGGATGACTAGTCCAATATTTTTCATGCGCTTGGCTAGTCGTCCCGGAAATTCGGGACGACTAGCCCATACCCTTTTCCAAGTCCCCTAATTTTTCAGGAAGACTAGACACAGCCTTTTTCAAAATAAAAAATCAGTTGAAATTTTCCCAGGAATTTCAAGACATTTTTTTACTATCGTAAAACCTTTCAAAATCTTTGAGAAGATTCAAAATTTTTATTGACAAATATTCAAAGATGTAAGTTTTTTAAAACTTGTGTGAAATATTTGCAAGTTTTAAATTAATTTTGAATATTTTAAAAACCTCTTAAACTTGATTGGATTTTTTGATAAAACTTTGTAATCTTGCTTATTGAACATTTTTGCTTTAAAATCGCCCATTTTTTTGAAATTTAGAAAAATAGTTTAAAAGGTCTTGAAATCTTTGTCAATTTTCTCTTAAAATTTATTTAAAAATAAATCAATTGAAATTTTCCCAGGAATTTTAAGAAATTTTTTTTATTCTCGTGAAATATTTGAAAATTCTTAAAAGGCTACTTTTTTTAGAAATCTCTAAAAATCTGCACATTACATTTGTTATATCAAAGTGCTGGGCCATGCGCTTTTTAATAATAGGATAATTTAAAGTTTAGCTTGCACAAATTGAGTATTTTAATTTAAAATTCAAATTCAAATACTTCGAAACGTATATTCTATAAATGTTAACAACAATAAAACTCGAAAACTTCGAACGTGAAAGTTTTCCAAATTTGTTAAGATTTTAAGGGCTCACTAATTAAAACTCTTGTTTATTCGCAGGTCTATCTACTGGATACAATCACCTGGTCTGAATTAATGACGAAACGTTCGATCACCTGGCAGGGTCTCGATTTGCTTCAACCGAATTAAAGATAGAAGATAGACAGTACAAATTAAACGATAAAACCGTAGTATTGATGAGGCGTGTGCGCTAATAAATTGTAAGCACTCACGTCTATCGTGTAAATATAAACCTCTGTATATAATAACACAACCACCAGGTATTTTATGAATATTGTGCAAAAGTTTTAATAATAAAGAAGCTTTAAAATACGACAGGATCAATACAATAATGTTTGCACTCGCAGCAAAACTTACCAATTTTGAGGATTCATAAATGAATTTATGCAAGTCATTAGCAGAAAGAAGATTCATTACAAATTTGAACTAGGAGTACGAACTTTCTAGAATGAAAATTTAGAAATGAGTACTCAAAATAAAATAACTAATTTTAAGGTAGTTTTTTTTAGAAGTAATTTAAATGAATCAAGTTGTGAGAACTTACTGATGATAATATGTTTAATTATATTATCATCTTTCCGGGTGTCTAGCGACCTTGAAAACCTTGAAAACCTGTAATTCTCCTTGAATTTTTTTTTTACCTTGAAAAGCTGAAAACTTCCATTTATCAGAATATAATTTATCTTTTTTTTAATAGATAATAAATAAAGAGATTTCAAGGCCTATATTCAGTTCAGGTCTCTAAAATACTCTATTTTCAAGATTCGGTCCCTGGAGTGCCATAATGCCATAATGTAACTTTTAATATCACTTTTCTTTCAATAAATTAACTCATGGGTTACTTTTAGGTCTATACTTCATTTTGAAGTGTTTTGAATTCCTTTTAAATATTTTAGAGTATTTTTAAAGATTCCGAGAAATTTTTATTAGATTTCAATAATTTAAAGGGATTTTCAAGATTTTAGGGTATTTTCAAGAGCTTTCAATTTGAAATATTTTAGTGAATTTTAAAAGATCCCAAGGAATTTTATATTAATTTAATTAATTTAAAGGTATTTCAAAGCGTTTAAAATATTTTATGATAAAGAATTTTGAAGAATTTCGAAAGATATGGAATGATTTTACAGGACCTATAAGGTTTTAAGAAAGTTTGAAAGTTTCCACAGGATTTTATAAGATTTACGAGCATTTAAATGAAATATCGTCAAAGAATTTAACGGGAATTTATATCCTTTAGTAGAGTTTAACGAATTTATTTACGAGAAGTGAGTTACTTTGTAAGGTTTCAAAGATTTGGAAATATTTGAAATAATTTGTTGGAATTTACCCTGCCTTTTAATTAATTTATCCTGAATTCTTTTGAATTTTTTATTTCCCTTGAATTTTTTTAAATTTACTCAATGGATTTTTCTGAATTTTTAAAAGTTTTTATTTAATTAATCCTGGGGATCAATTAAAAAAATGATCAAAGGATTTGAAATACTTTAATGTATTTTTTCAAGTTCCTTGGCGTTTTCAAGAGATAAAAAAAATTTCAAGAGATTTCAAAAGATTTTACAGGATTTCAAATACTTTAGGGTATTCTAAAAGATGGCAAAGAAAGTTTTCATTGATTTCAGTAATTTAATGGTATTTCAAAGAATTTTAAGTATTTTAGGGTATTTTAAAAGATTCCCAGAGATTCCTAGAATTTCGGAAAATATGGAAAAATTTTAGAGGGCCTATAAGGTTTTAAGATATTTTAAAAGATTTTAAGGGGTTTTATAAGATTTCCTAAGGATTTAAATGATTTTAAGGTATTTTAATAGCTCGCAAGGTATTTTAATACATTTTTGATGATTTCTGGAAATATCAAAGTTTTATAGAACTTCACAGGATATTATAATATTTAATGGATTTCAAAAAATTTATTCACAAGAAGTAAGGGATTTCGTAGGGTTTCAAAGACTTTGAGAGATTTTCAAATATTGTTTGCAGTTCATTTAGAATCCACCCTGAATTCTTATTTATTTATCGAAAATTCTTTTTCATTATTTTGAATTCTCCTCAATTTTACTCAATCCAATGATTTTTAAAAAGTTTTTGTTTAATTAATCTTGAAGTCTTTAAAACTCACCTTAAATTCTTAGGCATTTCTTCAAACTCTTTTGAATTCCCTTGAACTTTTTGTAAGCTCGTTTTAAACTTACTGGATTCAATGAAGTTTTGTCATATTTTCAAATAGTTACCAATTCTTTTGAATTTTCTATTTGTTATGAATTTCATCCAGGCTTACGGAAATCAATGAAATTTTTTGATTAAAAGAAATTTTTTCAATTTATTTGAATTATTTTGAATTTAACTTGAATTGTTTTGAAATCTTATGAATTTATTCTGAATTTTTGCTCTTCGAGTGCGAAAAAAGTACCCTACGAGCTTACAAAAAGTACCTGTATTTTATCCCGTAGGTACTATGAGGCCTGTATTGTGAATAATTCTATAAGTTTTTTATTTCTTCTTCGCTAATATAGAATTTTGAAATATACATTTTTTGTGATTTCAACTTATAAATTATAAATATTATTAGTGTAAAATTTCGATGTTAATTCAATTTCAGAATTAGAATAGGCCATGACCATACGACGGAATTTTCGAGGGGTTGACCACTCGGTTTTTGAGTGTACACCAGATTTCAGTAGGTTAAAAAATTATTTCTAAAGATTCAAAATATTTAAAATATTTAAAAGGATTTTGAAGATTTTACGAAGATTTCACCGATTTTAAAGATTTAAAAAAGGTGTGCACACAAAATTTAAAAGATTTCAAATAATCCAATGATTTCAACGAATACAAAAGATTTCACAATAATTTGAAAGATTCAAAAAAGTTGTGTATACTATATTAAATATATTTAACAAAGTTTTCGCGGAGATTTCGAAGATTTCAAGGAAAACAAAGATTTGGGAAAGGTGTGTACACCAGATTTAGAAGATTTCATCAAGATTTCGAACATTTCACAAAGATTTAAAAACTTTCAACAGATTTTAAGGATTTTAAAGATTTTAAAAAGGGTATAAACCAGATTTTCTAAGATTTTGATACATTTCAAAGATTTGAAACGATTTCCAGATTTTTTTAGAAGGTTTCAAAACATTTCACAAATATTTCAAAAATTTCATAAAGATTTTAAAAGAATACAAGAATTTAAAAAGGGTACTGTACTGCTGATTTTAAACATTTCTGACACATTTCAAATATTTTAATCGATTAAATTTTTTTTTAGAAGACTTCAAAAGATTTCAGGAAGATTTTTAATATTCCACTGATTCCAAACGAATGCAAAAAATTTCAGTAAGGTTTCACAAATATTTCAAAGAATTCATAAGGATTTCAAGAGACTTCAAAAATTTTAAAAAGGGTACAGTACACCAGATTCCAAATATTTCAAAACATTTCAAAGACTGAAGAAAGTTTTCAAAAAGATTTTACAACTTTCAACAGATTTCAAGGATTTTAAAGATTTTAAAAAGGGTATAACCCAGATTTCTAAGATTTCGAAACGTTTCAAAGGTTTTAAACGATTTCAAAAGTTTTTAGAATATTTCAAAAGATTTCGCAAATATTTCAAAGAATTCATAATTCATTCATGATTGATTTGAATCGATTTCAAACTATTTTAGAAGATTTCATAAAGATTTTAAATATTTCAAAGACTCATAAAGATTTAAAGATATTTCAAGAATTTCAACACGGGTACAGTACACCAGATTTCATAGATTCCAAAACATTTCAAAGATTTTAAACGATTTCAAAAGGTGTGGACAAATTTGAGAAGATTTCAAAAGATTTAGATGATTTCAAATGAACACAAAGTATTTCACATCAAAGATTAGAGAAACATTTCAGGAGAATTAAAAAAATTTCAAAGATTTCGAAAAAAATCAACGAAGATTTCAAGGGTATCAAAGATTTTACAAAATTTTTTTAAGATTTCACAGAAAGTCCAAATTTCACAAAGATTTTATAATCTTCTAAAAATTTCAACGAATTCACAAAGATTTCAAAGTCTTTACAAAGATTTAAAAAAATGTCACAAAGACGACTTATGTTCGCAAAAAAGAAAGATTTTATTTATGGTTTTGCTTTTTTAGAGATTTTTGACCAATAAAACATAAAATGGCTTATTTTTTACATGTCATTTTTTTGTAATGTGTTTCATTTGCACGAGTTAAATTGAAAATCAAAGTTTCGTAGTCTCTTACTTTCAGTGAAAAATTAAAATTTTAATTTATTATAATTTCAACATTTAGAACTGTCTAAAATTGTTTAGTTTTCAAATTTAAAATTGACCTCTGCTTTCACATTTTATAAGGCTTTCAATTTTTGAATCTTATACACTTCTTGTTAATTTTCAAACATTTTGATGATTTTATTTGATCAAACAAAATTTTCACAGGGTTTTAAAGAATTTTCTACGATTTCGGAAGATATGGAATGATTTTATAGGTCCTGTAAAGTGTGATGTTGCAGTTTAGTACCGTCACAATGATCCAATCGGGAGTTCTAAAATTTTAAAATCACATAAAAGCTTGACACTTCGAGTAAATTCGGCACTTTATGACTTGTTTGTAAAATTTTGTAATTTAAGATGAGTTAACTTCAGCCCTTTATTATTTTATATATTTAAAACTGTCATGAGGACTTTGCGGTCTGGAGTGAGAAGGCTCCAGAATCTCTTCATCCAGTGGCGTCATCGACTAGGATTCGCCGTCACCTCTTTTTTAGCGAGGCTTCTACTGTCCGGAGACCTTAACATTGCTTCCTTCAGGCTGATCCTGGTTGTTTTTCTGTTTTATTCGAGCTCCGAGGGCACCTACATATCCAAGGCTTGTTCCTGGTGAGCGAGGCAGACCAGCAAAGCGAGGGATCATCGGTCTCTCTCCCGACCGCAGAGCAGGCTGTGGCCACTCAATGCTTTCTAAATGAAGGATCATAGATGCCATCTAGCGTATACTCGGATCCCTAAGAT
>JAUELO010000078.1:579737-589740 GCA_032357855.1 Amphibolips quercusostensackenii | reverse complement strand
GGGAGAAAAGCCGGGGGAACCTAACACTGCTAAAATCGAGAATTTGCTAAGTATCACCAATGGTATCACATGCCCTTTAACATCCACACTAGGCCTTTAAATCTTTAAAACCCACTAACGAATCATAGAAAGCACCAATTTGAATTTATTATTATCAAAATTTGAATTTATTATAGGTAGCGTCGATACGTCCGGACATAAGCTACGCTCCCTTCTCTTTTCCAGCTCCCCCTTCTCCTTGATAAGTCCTTCCATTTCGCTTCGCCAATGTTATAAACATACGCATACATACGGACTGTCCGGAAGTTAAGACTCGGCCTTTATTGCATTAGAAATGCCTAGCATCCTATTTGTTATCAAAAACGGAAACATGACATTTATCATAAAAGCGTCAAACTGAGATAAATTGTCATTTGATATGAAAAAATATGACAAGAGAATAATAACAGGAAGCGTGTCAATTTGCTTCTGTCATTTTCTTGTATCGATTTCCCTGCGGCAGCAAAAAAAAAAGACACGCCTGCCATTATTTTCTCGCCGTATTATTTCGTAATTTATATCGGAAACAGTAAAAAGTTACCATAAAGACCTATACACCAGTATGTTTTTTCTAAAATTGATTTTTGAGTACCTGCGGGCCTTATACCGAATTATAAAAAATTAGATTTAAAATTTTACGTAATTAAAAACCTAATTTTAAGCAAAATCAAATAATTCGGTTTAGTCTTAATTTTTGGTATAATTTTGAAAAAATGTATAGCCAAACCAGCGATAAAGCAATGAAAGTGTCAATGTTAAAAAAAAACGATAAGTTTTATAAAAAATGTTTGAAGATTTTGTCAGCCATTCTGAAAGATCAAGCGCTTCATTGCTGGTCTTCTGAAAAGCATCAATTTATTTTTTGGGCTTTTTTCGTATGTCTCATAGTTTAGCCAGGAAATGGAATTTTTTATTTTTTAAAAAGCGTTATCGCGATTGAAACAAAAACTATTAGGACAAAGATACTCTGTAGGAAATTTGTAGATCTTTTTGTAATTAATAATTTTCATATTAAATTTTTTTTCGTTTCTCGCATAGTTTTTCTAGAAAATAATTTTTCGTAAAGCGTTATCACGATTAAGACAAAAAATATTCGACTTACCAATAAATAGTGTGAAGTAAAGGAGATCTTTTTGGGATGAACAATTTTGTTTCGAGACATTTTTTTCGCACCTTGTATAGTTTTGGCGGAAAATTGAATTTTTGAAATAGCATTTTCAATAGAAGAAACCAGAACTGTTGGTAAAAAATTTTGACGAGATCGCCATTTCTTTTTAGTTTTTAGGCTCATAAAAGTCCTTCGTAAAAATAGATTTTTTTACTCACGATGGTTCAAAGCGTGGAGATTCGAAGAAAACTGACGAAGTCAAATTTTACATAAAACTAATACCTTCTCATTAGGATGAGAATGTAAAAAATATCAGAAAAAAACAATTAGGATTTTTACTTTATCAGTATAAATGATAACTGTAGTTTAATTGTTTATCTTGAATGATAATTTGTTGCAAATTAAAGAGTTGAAGGTCGCTTTTCTAATTTAGATTAATACTCATTACAAAAATATCTTCCACGAGTAAATACATTTTTTAATTTAGAGGCTCCTAGACAGAACTGTACATAGTGCTCGTTATAAATTTTCGTTGTTTCGTATTGAAATATTAAAGGCTCATAGATAGAGTAAAAAAACCTTAGATCGATAGAAAATTGAAAAACTAAATTTTCTATAGTCAATTCTATTCAATTTTTTGTAATGAAAATTCGATTTGATATAAATTAATCTAGTTTTAATAGAATAGAAATTTATAGCCGATTATAATAACCAATATTAAACTTTCTTTATACGTAACTAAGCAGATTATTAAATAGGAATAATTCTATCACTCACGAATTTTTGAGTGTGCATGATAAATGGCTCTGGTTTATTTGCTTCAACAATGGTATAGAATATAAAATGTTTTCTTTTTTTTCGGAGAGAAGACTACAGAAATGTGACGGAAACAAAACTGTAGAATTCATTGTTTTACAATATTGGCACGCAGTCTCCTCCTTTCACGCAAGAAATTTACTGTCAACTTTTATTTTATGCAACGTATCAAAAGTAAGTCTTCTTTAAGTCTCCATTTTTTTTAAATTTTCAATACACCATTATCAACAGAAAATGAAAAACCTGCTTTTTTATTCTATTTCAAAAAATGGTAAAAAGACCTTTGAATATTTAATCTATACAAAAATTAAGTAAATTACTTGAGGGAGACTTAAAAAAGTATTCTCACTTTAACGAATTGATGGACAATTTGAAAAATCTTCACTTAAATTTTTTTTTTTTTTGAGCAAAGTACTTGATATAATTTTGAATTTTAAATCTTATTACCCATCCATACATTGCAAGTTTGATTTCGAAATTATTCGCAAAAGGGAGTTAAAATGTAGATCTTTGTTTATAATATGAATGGTATATTAAGTTTTTCGTTTAAATAACATTAAAGTAAAGTTACATTGTTCCAGGAGTAAGTTAATACTAAGAAAGGTATTATCAATCAATAGTACAGAATCAATATTATGTACAATTACATACTAATGTGGAACAATTCTTTAATTTAACCACTCGCGTTGCGTTGGGACATTATAAATGTATACCTGCACAATTTCTTTCCGCCGCCATATGAACTGGATGTACAATTTTTATTACATTAAGGATATTAGAATATTCCAGTCTTTGCGAGCACGAGGGTGTCAAATTAAACTTAGAAATAAATATCTTAGATAATAAAGACCTCTCCGAAAAAATACGTCTCCACTGAGAAAGAGGAGGATCTAAGTAAAAAAATAAAATTTCAGTAAATAATTTGAACTTATAAAATTAACTACACCATGTTTCAAAAAAAAAAGATCGAATCGTAAATAAGGAGGAGTACAAAATATCAAACCAGCGTCGCTTTTTATATTTCCCTGAAGTGCAATTCTAACATGAAGAGTATTTTTTAGGGATTGTGCGATTTCTTTAATCTTTGGATAAACAAATACGCAAAGATTCCTCGCCGATCAAAAATCCTGAACGAATATTACACACAGAGAAGTTAAAATGTCTAGATTTATTTTTGGGCTACATAAGCTGTACACTTCGATGTAAAATTTAATTTTTTTCGATTCTCTAAATGAAGAAATCGTTGCATTTTCAATCGGGCTTTTTGGCACAGAATCATACGAAGAAACTTGACTTGCAGGGAACCTTTGAATTTAATATAAATTTTGCCTAGAAAAATACCTAATTAAATGTTCATGATAATTTTGAGTAAGCACAGGCTAAGAAATAATTACTTAAGACTTGTGTAAAGCACTCTAATTTGGAAAATAAAAGAATCTAGAATGACATTCTAGTGTTTTTTTTTTTGGTGCATGGAATATACAACAACAATGGTCGTCAGGTCTAAAATTACTTAGTAAATTTTAATAGATTAAAAAACGTAATATAATAAGGATTATGTTTTGTTGCTTGTATTATTGGTACTTTGAGCTATTAAAGTTACTGAATAAATAAGCCCCTGTGATATTATTCATCGTTCTCCTTAAACCTATCAACTTTAGCTTACAAGGACCTTATTAACTATTAAACAAACAATTTTATACACCTCATTGTGACAAATTTTCAATCTTAGAGATACACGCTCCACAAATAGTATCTTGATGTGGAAAGAATCTTCTATAATACTCGGGTATTTCATCGTAACGTACATTGAATCTGGGAGAATGAAGGCAAGTGCTAATGGTCGAATATCGATTTCACGTACTTAAAGCTCCATGTGAAGCCACATAGATAAAAAGTTTGACAATTGCGGACGATTCATTACAGATTTATCAGGTGTAAGATGTCAAACTTTTAAACTATATATTTCCTAATTCGTATATATAATTTATCTGAAAGAGAGAGAGTGCAACATACTCAAAGGAGTTACAGATACTGTTTATGAAACAGTCTCAGTCAGAAATCCACATAAAATTTAAGATACATTATTGGGAATGGAGGTCGACCATTTCGCCATCTAGTGTCAAACATCAGAACTAGAAAGATTAGTAACAAGTGCTTTTACGATTGTTTTGTGGAGTTTAAAGCGAAAAATTGGATTCAGATTATACAAATAATATAAGTAATAGAATATTGTAATTGAAATACGAATTCTAACCTAACTTTTAGGTTAAATTTTTTAGCCAGTAAATATTGCATGTATAAATATTAAGAGAAATTTAATTGCTTGTTTGGCCTAAACTCCACAAAACAATCGTAAAAACAGTTTTATGTGCAAAATAAAATGCCTCTTTAAAATTCGACCAACTCTTTCTACTTCTGGTTTTTGGCACCAGATGTCGTATCGCAGTTTAGTCATTCCCAACATGCGTGAGGTACATCCCTTGATGTATATCACACTTCTATTTCAAAATATTACACGGAAAACATGTACAAAAGCTAGAGCAGGGTCGCTTTGGACCAGACTTACTCTATTTCGTATTACAAGGTTGTAATTGTAATTTCGGAGAGACCGTGAAGAAAAAGCTAATAACGAAATTCTACGCAAGTTTCCTTTTTTTTTTGGTACCTCGCTCATAGTAAATCAACATTTGCCTAGAGCCAATATTTCTAGAACACCACATTATTAAATATAACATTTTTACGTTTCCTGGTTTTACGATCGATGAAAGATTCTCATCACACAAAGTTCTACTGAGTTTTTGTTTTTCTTGGAGCCTCAATCTGTGTAACAGTTAAGTTAAATCACGAGGCAGGCGTGTAATCCTTGTTTGAAACCATCAAAACGTGACTAACTATTTGTTCATAATTTATGATTGCTAGTCAACCACGTAAGGCCTTCGTATAGTCCGTCCCCCGTTGTGGCACAGGATGGTTGAACGTACCAATTCCTATCTCGTATTCTCGTTAATCCTAACTTCTCCTGGATCTCGTGAGGCTTCATCGCTAAAATATTCAATTAAAATGCGCTCAAGAAAATGGAAAATTAAATCTTTCAGGGTACAGTTAGTGACACGCGCTTGACCGGTTAAACGTTTTAACAATTCAAATAATTTCTGGATTTAATCGTTTATACATTAAACCCGTAGAAAAGTTCATTTGGTTAAACTTTCCATTGTTTTCAACATTTTTTATCTAAACTAACTTTAGTTCAAGGCCTAAAATTTTGCGTAATTCGACAAACACACTTTGTATAGTCCGGATTTAAAAGAGTTTAGTCCGAAATCAAAAATCACAGTCGAGAATTAACTTTATGTTCGAAGAAAAGTTTTTAGTCTTCTAACCTAATACTTTCAATGCATTAAAAATAAAATGCACTGTTGATTTAAACTATTATTCGTTAGTCTATGCATTATCAAAATTTTTATTTATTCATCGCAGGCTTCACAGTCTTTCCCCTATTCGACTCTTTTCCTCTTGTTCCGTTTTTCCATTAAAATTCGAAATGATTAAATAGAGTCCAACAACAAAATCCAACTATTTTTTTTTTAACCAATTCTATTTTTAGTTGAGAATTTATCTTTTTCGGTTAAAATTTGTTTGTTTGTTGATAAAAAATGGATCCTTTTTCGTTGAAAATTAAAACGTTTTGCTGAAAATTCGTCTTTTTGGGCTGCAAATTGAACTATTTGGTTTAAAATGAACTTTTTTGTTGAAAATTCAACAATTTAGTTGAAATTTGTTTTCTTTCTTGACTAAAAAATGTTTCTTGGTTGAAAATTTATCTCTTTGGGAAGAAATGTTATCTTGTTTAACTAAAAATGCAACTGTCTGCTTACAAATTTAATTATTTTGATGAGAATTCAACAATTATGTTAAAAATTTATCCTTTTTGGTTAAGAATTAGACTGTTTTGAAGAAAACTGAACAATTTAGTTGAAATTTTGTTTTCTTTTTGATTGAAAAACTTTTCTTGATTGAAAGTCAACTCGTTTGGTAGAAATTTAATATTTTTTGTTTAAAAATGCAACGGTTTGCTTGGAAATTAATCCATTTTGGGCGATGAGTTATGAATTTGGCTGAAAATTTCTATCTTTTGGTTAAATTCAATTGTTTTTGATTAACATATTTTTTTCAGAAATAACACCTATTACATTTTTTGTAAATTAATTCTTTTGGTTAAAAATTCAACTATTCCAATTTTGATTAACAATTTCTCTTTTTTAGTTGAAAATTCAACTCGTTTTATAGAAATTTAATATTATTTGGTTCAAAATGCAACGGATTACTTCAAAATTAATATATTTTGGTTGAGGATTTAAGTATTCGGCTAAAAATTCGTATTTTTTGGTTGAATTAAATTGTTTTCGATTTAAAATTATTTTTTTTTTTACAGAAATGACAACTTAAAAATTTTTTGTGGAAAATTAATTCTTTTGGTTAAAAATTTAACTATTGCATTTTTGGGCAAAGATTTATCATTTCAGTTGAAAATTCATCTATTTAATTTAAAATTTAACTATTTTGATAAAAATTACTTTCTTGTTCCTTTGTTTTACAATTAATCTTTTTGGTTGAATATTCATAATTTTAGTTAAAAATTCATCTCTTTAGTTGAAAATATAACTATTTTGACAAAAATTCCTTTTGTGCTTATTTAAAAATTAATCTTTATTGTTTAGGATTTATCTTTTTCAGTTGAAAATTCAACTAATTGGTTTAAAGTTGAACTACTTTGTTAAAAAAAAATTTTTTTTTTGAAGGTTCATTATTTTAGCTTTATCTATTTTGTAGAAAATGTTATTTTTTTTTTTTGTTGAATTCAGCTGATATTGATCAAAAATCAAAATATTTTTCGGTTGAGACATCAACTATTATTTTGGTCGAAATTCCATTTTTTTAAGTTAAAAATGAATACATTTATAAGTAAAATTAATCCGTTTCCGTTGAAGATTTTACTATTTTGTCGAATATTTGTCTTTTTTTGGTGGAAAAATAATCTGTTTTTAGTAAAAAATTCAACTATTTGGTTGAAAATTCAGACAGAAAATTACTGTTACTTGGTTGAAAATTGCACTATTTGGTAATAAATTAATCTATTCTGTAGAAACTGCAATATTTTTACTGAAAATGTTAAGAATTTAAAGCGTTTCAAATTTTATTTAATATAGTACATTAATTTTATTTAAAAGAATTTATTCTTCTATTTTCGCGAAAAACCTCCTTATTTCCTCTGTGTTCAGAGCATTTTGGCCTGCAAGGCCTATTATCGATATATGTAGTAATTGTTTTTTTTTTAATTTCTTATAAGCAGGGGGGGGGGGTCGGCTTACAAAATATGTGTAATATATAGTTCCAAACCTTGCTTCAGTTGGTTTCAAATTATGCCTTTTTGGTTTGAATATTCACCTGAAAAACTGAACTATGTGAAGTTAATTTAAATTTTAAAAAAAGAAATTGAAAACGATGGAAATTTTAACCGAATGAACTTTTCTACAGGTTAAATGTCTAATCGGTTAAACGTAAAAGTTATTCGAATTGTTTAAGGGTTTACCCAGTCAAACGCGGAGTACTAGGTACAATGAATTGAGTCAGTGAAAATTTTATAAATAATTACCGCCTGGAAGATCCTGTTTATTGGCAAAAATAAGAATAATGGCATCGCGCATCTCTCTGTCATTTATTATTCTGTGAAGTTCTTGACGGGCCTCGTCAATTCGATCCCTATCCGCACAATCCACTACGAAAATTAGTCCTTGCGTTCCTGTGTAGTAGTGGCGCCACAAGGGACGTATTTTGTCTTGGCCACCTACATCCTGAATGAAACATAAACTTTTTATCTCACTTTTACTATTATTCCTACTAAATTATTTCTTCGTTTATTAATTTATTATTCAGTCTCTACTTTCATTATGAAGGAAACTAAATATCAAGGCTGCAATTTTTTACGTGCTGCCACTTTAATTGCATAAAATTATTAAATCAATATTTCAGAAGTAGGGACTACAAAACATTATTTTCTTGTTATTTGTCATATTTGAAAACCAAACGAAACTGTATTTTTATTATATTTTTCGGTTAAGAAACCTACTTTACCATTAATTTTCTTTTGTAGTAATTTTTGACTTTTTAGGCACGAAAATCGAATGGTAAATACGTTTAAATTAACAAATTCATTTGAAAAGTAATACAGTATATTAAATATGTTAGATAATATTTTTTTTACTTACCCACACATTAAATTTGACGTTTTTGTACGTAACTGTTTCAACGTTAAATCCTACTGTAGGTATCGTAGTAACAGACTGACCGAATTTGAGTTTATACAATATAGCTGGTACAAAATGTTAAGGAAATCAGATGCAGTATTTATATGAAACAATAGATCGAGCAACAATAGAGAAGGTGACAATTCTAGTGAATGCAAAGATCGATTCTTCTGCTGAATGGAAGGGAGGACTGAAAACTCCCGAAAAATTAAATTCCCGACACTGTAAAATTTCTGAAAAAGTAATTATTGAAAACAGAAATTTCCCGAAATAAAATTGCCGACACTTCAGAATTTTCAAATTATAAAATCCCCGTATCTAAACAATTAAAAAATTGTTTCAATAAAAATAAATAATGAAATAAAATATATGCATCAAATAAAAGTATTTTATTTTGTTTATTATTTTTTATATTTTGTATTTTATTGATAAATAAATTTTTACTTCTTTAGATTCGGGAATTTTAAATTAACGGTACCATTTAATTTCAGGAATATTATAATCTGTTTATCGGAAATTTTAAAATGTCCGGAATTTTATTTTTCGGTCTTCCCGAAAAGAAAGCCTATTTTATTATTCTTGTATAATTTTAAACGTTAAATACTTTATAATTTGTTTCTAAACTTGAAATTATACCAAATAGGTTGAACGAAGGCTGTAGACTGCAAAACTGCAGAAACTTGAATAGATTTGAATAAGAATATTTCAAAGTAAAAAATTCACAACTTAAAAATTTTAAATGCTATAACCGCAAAAAACAAGAAGTATTAATATAAGAAAATATTTAATTTAAATAACAATTGAATATTAAAGCAATTCTAAAGCACTTCGCTTTTGAAATTTATTAAAAAGCACTGACTAGTATTATGAAAATTACGAAATACTGAAGGTAATATTAATTTAAACTTGAAAAATAGCACACATACAGAAGAAGGCGAATTTCAATCCATTAAATTCAGAAGTTTTCAATATTTGCAAATTTAATATGAACAAAATTTAAATTAAAACATTCAGGGATCACAGCGCAAAAAGAGATAAAAAAAAAGGAAATAAAGGAATTTTATCACGCAAAAGGAGAAAGGATAAACATTTATTTTTACATTCAAACAAGAAGAAACAATATTCTTTAAGAGAAATTGTATATCTTTTAAATTATTTTAAATTATTTTGTTTATTTCTGACATTACAATTTTTTTAAAGTGAATATATATAGGTAATTGAAAATCCATTCACGGCGATATAAAAAGTCCGAGAAAACATCAAATTTGTTAAATAAACAATTGTTATGTTTTAAATCGTTCTCATAATGAAGAATATTTCCTATTCTAAAAATCCCTTCATTAATAATTAAATCGTGACTATTATGAGTATAAATAAATAATTTTGTGCAAGATTTGTTATTTAATCCTAACTATAAGTAATAATTTGAATGTAAATTGGGAACAACACTTTTTAATGATCTTAAAACTAAAATTAAAAATAGTTTAGTTTTGAGCTCCTAAACTATTTTACATATTTTTACACGATAATTTAAAATCTTTGAAATCCTTTGAAATTAGCAAACTTCTTTTATATCCTTCAAAACTTGAAATTGGTATAAATCCCGTGAAATAAAATGTAATTTATTCCCTAAAGCTCTCTAAAAATGCGTTAAAATCCCTTGAAATTGTAAAAATCCACTAAAAAAAGTAACAGTCATTTGAAATTACTTGGATATAAATTAAACTTGAAT